>MDKF010814156.1:0-19385 GCA_026770625.1 Nicotiana glauca
AAAACATGACAACACTTGACATTGTTGTTCATGTATATGGACTGGACTCCCTGAGTCCTAAACTCTTTCAATTCCGTTCCCGTTCCCCTTTATATGTATCCTGAGCTTGAGACCTTGGTCTGGCAATGTCCTACTCACCGTCCAGACCATAGTCCGACCTCCAATATGTCTGTTCTCTTATTTGCTGGCTGAACAGGCTTGGTCAGGGTGTGCCAGCCTACCTTATGGTTAGGTATGACCACCAGCCTGCCTTGGCACTCCCTGCCCCCCTATTGCACTTGCACTCATTCTTAGAACTTAAGTTCCGCCCCTCTCTTGTGAGCCTTGCCTTGGGATCCATGAGCTCCCTCTGAACTTGGATACTTGAGCGCTGGCTTTTCCACACTGCACTATAACTCATTCTGATTAATATCTTGGGTGTAAGCACTTCCTGGGGTTCTTGAAACTCCTTGATCTCTGAAACACCCTAGATAAGAGAAGGCTTTGGAAATCTTGATCTCGGAAGTGGTTCAACCTCATATTGCTAGACACTAAGTCTGAATTAGGCTACTCGGATGTAGCTGATAATTCCTGATGTAATTTTAATTTTAGTCTTATTCTATTGGTCTGTAATATTTTTGTATAAACTCATAGGGATTTAGTGAAAAAGGGAGGGGGTTGTAAAAAAACATGCCTATAGGATTTTATTTCTAATTTGTGCAATTTCACACGTAGAAAGCATGCCTGTAGGATTTAACCTCTGATTTCTGCAACTAAGCATATCGATACCATGCCTATAGGGGTTTGCATTTCTGCATATAATAACGTCATTATGAAAACTATTAGGTTTAATAATAAAATCGCATATAGATATCATTATTTATAAGGCTTCTATTAGTGTTTGAAAAGGTATCAAGAAGCAGTAACGTATAGAAAGCATGCCTATAGGGATTTCGAACTAGAATCGTCTCACTTGTTTAAAACAGTATCGATTTTACTAAAACAAGCAACTTCCTGCACTCTTTCTGAACTCTTAAAACTTTTTCTCACAATCAAATCAGTGTATTTTTTCTGAAACGTACTCTCGCTAACTCTGGTAAACATTTTTCAAATCGGCCTAAAGTCATTTCTTTATACTTATCTGATAAATCTCTTCTAATCAGTCTGCAACTTAGTTCTTTTGTTAAAATTGGTGACTCTTTTTTCCTAACCAGTCTACCTCCCGAAACTCGTTTTTTTAGTTGTTACACCATTTTTTGTAACAAACTAATACCCTTTTCTGAAACCTATTTTTTACTATGTAATTTTTCTTTATGACCAGTTTGTGTTTTATGATCAGTAGTTCTATGCAACACATAGACAAAGGGTTAATTAATCAACTGGATCAGTCTTAGACAACTGCATTCGAGCAAGCCTAATGTGGGCTTTCTGTCTAAAAATATGTGTTGAACCAGTCCGCTTATCGCTTTAATTTAATTTAAGACCAAACCAGTACGTGCAAGACATGCTGAACTCTATGGCTTTATCTGATTCAAGGAGGCTTACTTGAGCCCTACTTGCCTATTTGCTTTCCCTTTTACTTGCATTATGTGTTTTTATTGACGCCTTAGTATTTTGTCCTTTGAAAACTCTCAAAAGCCCCAAATCAGTTTCCCTTTAGGATTAGTAGTCCCAAACGCCTCCGGGACTGATAGAATCGGGACGGGTACTAGCATGCAATAAGTAACGAGACATTCTACGCTTTAAATACCTTAACGAGACGGGAAGGTTAGAATATGGAGTGCGACCCCTTTTCTGAGGAGTGATTACTGGATATTGCATTGATGTGATCCATATTATTCACAAACCTAGGACCCCTTTTCCTTTTTTTTACTTGTTTTTTTTAAAATTTTCTTTCAAACCAACTTCCTGTATTTTCTACTCCTATTTTTTTTTTCAAACTCTTAAACTTGTTTGCAATACTATGTGAAAACCCTCTTCTTTATTTTCTACTTGTCTTCTTCATTGCTTAAAGTCACAATTGTTACCACACTAGTGGACCTTGAGGGGTGCCTAACACCTTCACCTCGAGATAATTTCTAGTATAATGAGTGGTTGCGCCCTTCCAATATTATCACCCTTTAAATTTGGCAAAGGCGTATTTGCGGTAAAACTAGTCGATCAGCGGTGCAGTCGACGGTTCCGTGCCTTTCCCTCTTGAGTTGTCCGCTCAAGGGTACCTGTCTAATACCCCAATAGAAACCTTACTCCATTTAAACTATACATTCATCGTGGTCAAACCTAGCCGAATCAGTTATTTTGTCCACATAATGACTCATTAGGATAGCCTTGTCCAAAGTCCACCGGGTTTCCTTGAAACCCAAACGGACAACTCCATATTTTGTGCATTTATTTGGAGAACTAAATGCTTGCTATGCTAATTATTGGTTTAAATAGTCGAGTTTGGTGGGATAAGTGCCTAACACTTTGTTTTACAGAAAATGAGGCACGAAGTCCCCAGATTTGGCATGGTAACCAACATTCATCCAAGACTGCTGAATTGGTGGAAAGATATGGCTATCAGCGCCAACAAGCGACTAGGTTATTTAGAGCGGGGTCTAGTGGAGCTGGAAGGAAAGTTCATCAAGAGGATTGAAGACTGTCAAAATGCTGAAGGGAATGCAGGCGGATATTTGGCCCAAGCTTATTTGCTGCTAGGACTACGCGAGCTGGTGAAGCTGTTCGAGGGAGACAGAGATGCCGAATCTGGGGAAGGTCCTTCTGGGACCAAGTAGTTAGGAGTCTTTTTAATTTTTTTTAATGATGTAATAAGGCCAATGGCCACTAGTGACATTTTACTTTATGTTATTTAGCGTGGTTTTGGATTCGTCTTATTTTTTATCAATAAAACGAGGCATTTAGCATTATAAGTTCTCCAAATTAATTTGTCGCTAGGCCTACGTCAGGCACAACGAGGTACCCCAATTAGGACGCCATTTATATTCTTGCACAATGTGTTTAAATATCACAATATTTTCTTTTCATAACCCACGCTAACTTATTACCTTTTGTTTTTTTATTTTTATTCCCATTCCTAAAGGTTAGTTCGTGCATTCTGGCAGCATCATCATACTCCACAAGATCCAAGGGCCCTCCACCTCCTCCTCCTCCGAGTCCTATCCGGAACAAGAACAAAGGTAGAATGGGAGATGCAAGCGCCAGAAAGGAAATTGAAAGAATGAGATTCCTTAGGGTACCCCGGTTGTTAAGGAAACTGCTGCCCAACTTGAGCAAAAATTATTGAAGTTCCGAGAAGAATTGGATCAGGTTCGGAACTTGGCGAACTTATCATTCTCTCTCACTGCTCCTGATGTCAATTTTCCCAACACCTAAAATTCCGCACCTCCACAGAACACCCCACAACCACAGATACAACCCACTCATGCTAAATACTGCAACACATGCCACACTCCAAACAACACTCTACTACTCATTCTAGAACCACTGAACACCACAAACGACCACCTCCACAACACTCCCATCTACGTGGATACTGTACCTCACTACACTCAACCAATCTCAAATGCACCTGAGTCTGATGACAAAGACCCTCTTATCAGGAACTTGGTAGTAGAACTCAAGAAGTTGACCAGCCGAGTCCATGACGTGGAAGGAAACAAAGGTATCGAGGGGCTGAATTATGAGAACCTCTGCATTCAGCTAGATGTTGAACTTCCGGAGGGTTACAAACCTCCTAAGTTCGAAATGTTCGATGGCACGAGAGATCCCAGAGTCCACTTAAGGACATATTGCGATAAGTTGGTCAGAGTCGGAAGGGATGAGAAGATCCGTATGAAGCTCTTCATGAGAAATCTGAAAGGGGATGCTTTATCCTGGTACATCAGTCAGGACCCCAAGAAATGGACAAGCTGGGTAGGTATGGCATCATATTTCATAGATAGGTTCTGATTCAATACAGAGAATGCACCAGATGTATTCTACATCCAGAATTTGAAGAAGAAACCTACCGAGACATTCCGTGAGTATGCTACTCGCTGGAGATCAGAGGCTGCTAAGGTCAGGTCGGCCTTAGAAGAGGAGCAGATGAACAGATTCTTCGTCCGGGCTCAGGATCCACAATATTATGAGAGGTTGATGCTGATCGAGGGTTAGAAATTCTCCGATATCATCAAACTGGGAGAAAGAATTGAGGAAGGAATTAAGAATGGTATGGTTACTAATCATGAAGCATTGCAGACCACCAACAAGGCCTTACAGTCTGGTGGCACGTCCAAGAAGAAGGATGTGAGTGCCGTGATGGTCGCACAGGGAGCCAAATCACCACTAAAATACCACACTTACCCGTCACCTCCACTTACATATCAACCTATCCCGAATTACCAAGCACCCGTACCCTTTTATCAAACTCTACCTCCCGTTTACCAATCATCTCCACCTCCCACATATCAACCTACGTCACCCAGATACTCTCAACCTGCACCTGTCTACCAAGATTATAATGCTCAAACCTCTCACTACCAATCACCCCCCAACTCGCAAAAATTTCCCTAGACCTAGGCCAAGTTTTGACCGCAGACCTCCTAGACAATACACAACCATCGCCAAAGCAATTGACCATCTGTACGAGAGACTTAAAGTTGCTGGTTACGTCACCCCTATCCCAGCCATAACTCCAGAAAATCCTTCCCAATGGGTCAACTCGAACAAAACCTGTGCGTACCATTCTGGCATGAAGGGCCATACCATTGACGAATTCCATTCATTGAAGGACAAGATTCAAACCCTAATCGACAATAAGGTCATCGTAGCAAAGGAGCATGCTCCTAATGTTGGCAACAACCCTCTGCCTGACCACAAAAGTGGAGACATTCACATGATCGAGAATGAAGATGATTGGGACCCCAAAGGGTCGATAAGGTTGATTGCTGAGGGTGATGAGCCAAAGAAACCAGCGGTCACGCTTAAACCAATTGTTGTGCAGAATCAGCCCTCCAGGGACGATAAAGTAAACATGTCTATACCTCTCGAATTTGAAGCACCTTTTTCCGCAAAGGCGGCCAGACCAATTGAGGTTGAATTTGGAGATCCAAAAGCACATGCACCCTTTGAAGTTGCTGTGTTACCACCAAGGGTACCTATTCATGTAGCAATGTCAGATATAACACTGTTCTACTCAAATTCCATACCATGTGATTACACGGCCGAAGTTAGGAGGAAATGGAAGACCAAGATAGGAGAAGCAATTGTTGCGCAGGGTATGACCAGAACAGGGAGGGTTTACACCACAGAACACCTAGTTGAGTCCAGTAAGCAAGCCTTTGGACGACCTATTAAAACTGGGCCCGATGATCTTTGGAGGAAAATACAAGCTAAGGAGTACTCGATCGTTGAGCAATTGAACAAAACACCAGCGCATATCTCCATCCTAGCTCTTCTACAGAGCTCTGACGCACTCAAAAATGCCTTAATAAAGATACTGAGCGAAGATTATGTGCCCAACAATATAACTGGAGGCGAAATGGCAAATATGGCAGGGCAAGTACTGGAGAGCCACAAAATCACCTTCCACGAAGATGATCTACCGCCAAAAGGACTGATCCACAACAAGGCACTACACATCACCGTGCAATGCAAGGATTATTTCATCACTAGAGTCTTGATCGATAGAGGATCCAACCTCAACATCTATCCGCTGATAACTCTCAGAACTTTGGGAAAGAGCCTGCAGGAGATCAAAGATGGGGCTATCAATGTCAAAGCCTTAGATGGGTCCCAAAGGTCTATTATTGGAGAAATCAGCCTATGCTTGCAAATGCGACCAACATGGTTCGACGTTGACTTCCAAGTGATAGATGTCCCGGCATCCTACAACTTGCTGTTGGGACGACCGTGGATCCACTCCACTGGAGCCGTAGCATCGACCCTGCATCAGGCAGTGAAGTTCGAATGGAATCACCAAGAGGTGATTATTCATGGCGATGGTAGCAAACCCATATATAGCCGCCAGACCATTCCAATGATTGGAGGCAGAAAGAGAATAGGCGGAGAAA
The DNA here is from genome assembly GCA_026770625.1 of Nicotiana glauca. Lineage (NCBI taxonomy): Eukaryota > Viridiplantae > Streptophyta > Magnoliopsida > Solanales > Solanaceae > Nicotiana > Nicotiana glauca. The sequence goes on from MDKF010814156.1 coordinate 6,030, forward strand.
CATACCACCACATTGAAAGGGTCAACGCTGTAGACAAGGATAAATGGTGGGATAAGAAGATTGAAAGTATCCTGAATTGGCGTAGGTACGAACCTGGAAAGGGACTCGGCAAGACCCTCCAGGGTATCACTAAACCTATCAAACTAAAGAAGCATGACACCACTTTCGGGTTAGGGTACGGTTATACTTGGGAAGAATTCCAGAACTGGTCGCCACCATGGCGAGGCCCCTACTATCCACTAGAGCATCTGATACCTCGCCTGGAGCAGACTTTCCAATCGACAGATACTATATATGGGTCAGAGGAAGATGAAGCATTAGCAGCCATGAAAAATCTGTTTCTTCAGGATGATGATATGTACTGCTATGCTCTTTACGAGGAGGAAAGGGAGGACGGCCCTTCCATACATGCTGTGAACCAAGGAGAACGCCTCAGCAATTGGTCAATTAGAACCACCAGGGCCCGAAAAGCTTCGGGGTAGCAAGGCTAAACAAAAGCACCATGCACCTCATTTTACTTTTTACTAGCTGATTTTCTTTTCGCATTGTCTTTATTTTTGAAAAGAGCTCCGATGTTCCAAAAAATTATGAATTTAATCAAAGCATTTTAGTTTATCATATATCTCGCTCTTATTATTTTCTCTATCATTTACTCTATTTACACAACATTACTATTACTTACTTTGACGATGAACCAACGATTGTGACTTGCAATGAAACAACGCAACAAACAGATATAGACTCAGAAGAGGATGATATACCAGAAGAGGTCATCAGAGAGGTTGAGAATTTTGAGAATAGGCCTAAGTCTAACTTGGACGAAACTAAGGTCGTTAATTTGGGAGATACAGAAAATGCCAAAGAAATGCGCATCAGTGTTCACCTGTCACCATCAGAAAAGGAAGTGTACACGGAGCTTTTAAAGGAATATGAGGATATATTTGCCTGGTCATATGATGACATAACCGGTCTCAGTACATCCATTGTAGCTCACAAACTGCCAACAGATCCAACCTGTCCGCCGGTAAAGCAGAAGCTCAGGAAATTCAAACTCGACATGAGTTTGAAAATCAAAGAAGAGGTTACCAAACAAGTCAAAGCCAAGGTTCTCAGGGTAGTAGAGTATCCGACATGGTTAGCCAACATCGTGCCAGTACCAAAGAAGGATGGGAAAGTTAGAGTTTTTTCGATTACCGGGATCTTAACCGGGCCAGTCCCAAAGACGACTTCCCCTTGCCGAACCTACACATTCTTATCGACAACTACGCCAAGCCTGAGTTGCAGTCTTTTGTTGATTGTTTCTCCGGGTATCATCAGATATGGATGGATGAGGAAGATGCAGAGAAAATGACTTTCATCACGCCGTAGGGAATGTATTGTTACAAAATGATGTCGTTTGGGTTGAAGAATGTTGGCGCCACCTATATGAGAGCCATAACTACTATCTTTCACAACATGATACACAAGGAGATCGAGGTATATGTGGACGACGTCATCATCAAATCCAAGAAGGCCACTGATCATATGGAAGATCTGAGAAAGTTCTTCAATAGACTGAGGAGGTACGATCTAAAACTGAATCTCGCCAAGTGTGCATTCGGGGTTCCTGCTGGAAAATTACTGGGTTTTATCGTGAGTCATCAAGGAATAGAATTGGACCCATCAAAGCTCAAAGTCATTCAAGAATTTCCACCACCAAAGAACAAGAAGGATGTGATGAGTTTCATGGGGAGACTCATCTATATCAGCCAATTCATAGCTCAGTCTAGTGTAATTTGTGAACCCATCTTTAAAATGTTGAAGAAAGACGATGCTACTAAATTGACTGATGATTGTTAGAAAGCTTTTGAAAGAATCAAGGAATACCTGTCAACGCCGCCAGTCTTGGTTCCGCTCGAGCTAGGAAGACCTCTTTTGCTTTACCTTGCAGTATTAGATGGAGAATTCGGTTGTGTTCTGGGACAGCATGACGAAACGGGGAGGAAGGAGCAAACCATCTACTATCTCAGTAATAAGTTCACCCCATACGAGGCCCGGTATTCTCTATTAGAGCACACCTGTTGTGCTCTGACGTGGGTAGCTCAGAAATTGAGGCATTATTTCTGTGCCTACACTACTTATCTCATATAAAAAATGGACCCGCTGAAATATATCTTCCAGAAGTCGATGCCCACCGGCAAGCTCATCAAGTGGCAAATCCTACTAAGTGAATTCGACATTGTTTACGTGACTCAGAAGGTAATCAAAGGTTAGGCCATAGTAGATCACCTCACCGAGAATCCCGTTAGTGAAGAATACGAACCTCTGAAAATGTATTTTCCTGATGAAGAGGTGTCCTTCGTAGGAGAAGATATTGCAGAATCTTATGACGGTTGGAGGTTATTTTTTGACGGAGCCGCAAATTTTAAAGGATTTGGCATAGGAGAAGTCCTAGTATCAGAAATCGTCCAGCATTACCCGGTCTCCGCCAAGCTCAGATTCCTTTGCACCAATAATATGGCCGAATATAAAGCCTGTATCATGGGGCTCAAGATGGTCATTGACATAAACATTTAGGAATTGCTAGTGATCGGGGATTCAGACTTGCTCATACATCAGGTTCGAGAAGAGTGGGGAACCAAGAACTCTAAGATAATCCCCTACTTGCATCACATATGGGAGTTAAGGAAAAGATTCACAAAGACATAATTTCAGCACGTCCCTAGGGTCCAGAACGAGTTCGCTGACGCATTAGCCACTTTATCATCCATGATCCAGCATCCAGACACAAATTTCATTGATCCCACCCCAGTAAAGATTTGTGATAAGCCAGCTTATTGTGCTCACGTCGAGGAAGAAGCAGACAGAAAACTATGGTTCCATGGCATCAAGGAGTACTTGACAACATGAAAGTATCCAAAACTTGCCAACGCCACTCAGAAGCGCACACTTCGGAGGTTATCCAACAACTTCTTTCATAGTGGAGGAATCCTGTATAGGAGGACTCCCGATTTGGGTTTACTAAGATATGTCAAAGCAAAAGAAGCATCCAGACTATTGGACGAAGTGCACGCAAGGACTTGCAGGCCGCACATGAATGGTTTTATCTTAGCAAAGAAGATACTCCAAGCAGGGTATTTTTGGATAACTATAGAAACAGACTATATCTAATTTGTTCGCAAATGCCATCGTTGTCAGATATATGCAGATATAAAAAAGGTGCCTCCAAATGAGCTTACTGCAACAAGCTTACCATGGCCATTCGCCACTTGAGGAATGGATGTTATCGGACCTATCGAGCCTGTCGCATCAAATGGGCACAAGTTTATCCTGGTGGCAATTGATTATTTTACCAAATGGGTTGAAGTAGCGTCATACAGGGTAGTGACTAAGAAAGTTGTGGCAGATTTCGTCCATGACCGTATTGTTTGCCGATTTGGAACTCTGGAATCAATCATCACCGATAATGGTTCCAATCTCAATAGCGACTTGATGAAAGCAATGTGTGAGACATTCAAGATCAAACATAAGAACTCTACAGCCTACAGGCCTCAGATGAATAGAGCTATAGAAGTTGCCAACAAGAATATCAAAAAGATACTAAGGAAGATGATCGAAAGGCATAAACAATGGCATGAGAAATTATCGTTCGCCTTACTGGGATACCGTACCATAGTCCGCACCTCAACTGGGGCAACTCCCTACATGCTGGTTTATAGTACAGAGGCAGTCATCCCCACCGAGGTAGAAATTCCCTCCTTGAGGATCATACAAGAAGCAGAGCTGGATGACACAGAATGGGTAAAAAGTCGCTACGAGCAGTTAGCCCTCATAGATAGGAAAAGGATGAATGCAGTTTACCATAGTCAGTTGTATCAGAACAGAATGTCCAGAGCCTTCAACAAAAGAGTTAAGCCAAGGAAGTTTACACCGGGGCAGCTGGTATTGAAGAAAATATTCCCACATCAAGGTGAAGCCAATGGGAAATTTTCTCCCAACTGGAAAGTTCCGTACATGGTTCACCAGGTTCTAACCGGAGGAGCCCTTATTCTTGTAGAGATAGACGGAGAAGTCTGGCCAAAGCCAATCAATTCAGATGCAGCGAAACGCTACTATGTGTAATAACATATAATACCCTTTTATGATGTAATTTGAACTACGCCTGACCTGATTCCCATTTAAGATGGGATACGTAGGCAGCCCTATGGGTTCGGTCACAATGTAATAAAAATTTCGTTTCCCCTACTATCGAAACTGGGGCAGAATTTTGAGGAGGACCCTCAAAATTTTGAAGTTGATTTTTCAACCGTTCAGTGCAACCGTTAGAAGTGCCAGCCCAGTAAACTGGGGCAGAATTTTGAGGAGGACCCTCAAAATTCCGGAGCGAGAGTTTGCAATCTCTTGAACCACGTCGCAGTCGTTGGTTCATCTAAAGAAAGTTATTTTCGATTGTATACTTACGTTATATTTACTAAATCATGCATAACTATTGTTCGAATTGCTGTTGTTTAGCGACGCTACCCCAATGATACACAACGCAGAAGCCAGGGGAAAATGAACTAACCTTTCCCCCTTACAGAACTCATGATTTTTCTTTGGATGCAGGCACTCGACTTGAAATATCGCTAAGTATATTTATGTATGCATACTTTCCCAAGAATGCAACTTCTCAGAATCATCATTTATCCGCTATTTCTATTCGTACACACATTCCCAACAGTCATGATATCGTAATCGGCTATCAGCTAAGAGATCTTACTACTATTCGTCCTTTTACATTCTTGCATCGCATAAGGCTACTCTTCTGCCTTTCGAGACTAAGCCCTGTCTCCATCCTGCATTTCTGCATAAGGCTACTCTGCTGCCTTTCGAGACTAAGCACTGTCTCCATCTGCATTTCTGCATAGGGCTACTCTTCTGCCTTTCGAGGTTAAGCCCTGTCTCCATCCTGCATTTTTGCATAAGGCTACTCTTCTGTCTTTCGAGACTAAGCACTGTCTCCATCTGCATTTCTGCATAAGGCTACTCTTCTGCCTTTCGAGGTTAAGCTCTACCTCCATCTGCATTGCATAAGTCTACCTTTCTGCCTTCCAAGACTAAGCATTGTCTCCATCCTGCATTTTTCTTGCATTGCATAAGGCTACTTTTCTGCCTTCTGTGACTAAGCACTGTCTCCATCCTGCATTTTTCTTGCATTGCATAAGGCTACCTTTCTGTCTTCCGAGACTAAGCACTGTCTCTATCCTACATTTTTCTTGCATTGCATAAGGCTATCTTTCTGCCTTTCGAGACTAAGCACTGTCTCCATCCTGCATTTTTCTTGCGTTGCATAAGGCTACTTTTCTGCCTTCCGAGACTAAGCACTGTCTCCATCCTGTATTTTTCTTGTATTGCATAGGGCTACCTTTCTGCCTTCCGAGACTAAGCGTTGTTTCCATCCTGCATGGCTGAAATACCGCCACCTCTATCTGCATTAGCTGAAATACCATCAGCTTCATTTAAATCTTGCATGGCTGAAAATCGCCAATTTTTGTTTAAATCCCTCGTATCGACTGAAATATAGCCATTTATATTTATCCTTCTTTATCGGCTGAAAGATTGCCAGTTATATTTATCCTTCTTTATCGGCTGAAAGATCGCCATTTATATTTAAATCCCCATCATCATATATACTTATGCTTTCTGTCGACTGAAATATCGCCACTTATATTTTTCTACATTGGCTAAAACATCGCCAGCTTATTTAAAATTCTGTCAGCTGAAATATCGCCATTTAGATTTATCCTTCACATCGGATGAAATACCGCCAAATCTTGCATTTCATGGGCTAAAATACCGCCAAATCTTGCATTTCAAGGGCTGAAATACCGCCAAATCTTGCATTTCATGGGCTGAAATATCGCCAAACCATCCAAGGGCGTCATCATTCGGAGGCACCATTTTCATAGCCCGAGAACACCATGCCATGGCCCGATGACCCCACTTCATATCCTTCATATCATTATTTAAAGGCATCATAGTTCGGAGGCACCATTGTCATGGCCCGAGAACATCATTTCATAGCCTGCGAATCCTTTATTATGCATTTTATGGCCCAAGACGTCATCCTAACCGTCCAAAGGCAACATTCATGGTCCAACGGGAACTTGCATCACGTGAAAATTTATGCACGATATGTGCCCGATTGCTCACTTGTAGGTACACTGGCTAGCAATGGCTGTCTCAGCAGGAGCGATCCTGCTCCAGTTTCCGCAGCCTATCAGACTTCAAATACCTCTTGCCATCTAAACATCGTGTCCGTCTCTTTCAGATCTCCATCGCCACATTCCGTCAATGATTCCTGAACTACATATGGCCTGATTCCTGTAAAACCAGAAATATGTAGGCAGCTCACAAACCAGAGCTCGGTCAAATCCTTTTTAAATTGCCGCTTCCGGTCAAAATTGACAATCATATCTTTACCCGACAACTCTATCAACCTTCCCGGGTAAAGAGGAGCAGCTGTTGATACCCAATTTTCCCTAGGTAATTTTATACCCAAAATACTTCCAAAATAACATATATGTGCATATATAAGCACACCTGAGAGTTTTACCATTTTTAATGATTTTTAAACCAATTTATTGCCTTTTCATACAACAAAATCCAATAATTATTTCCAAAATTATCATATTTGGTGAATAACTCATTTTATTCTCACATTTACGCCAAGATATAATTAACGTAATCTTTGTCTATTTTTATTGTAATTTATTTGGCATTCTTAAAGCTAAATTGCATATAATTATAATTATAGCCTATTTTGTGATTAATAGTATTTTATAATTATAAAATTAGTTCTAGTATTTTTAAGTTAATATTTGTTTACTCAGTAATTTTAATTTGCTTTTAAAACCATATTATCATTTTTTTATAAAATTAAGGGGGGGGGGGGGAATTGACTATTTAAAATCTAGCTCCAATTGCATTTCAATTACAGCCCAAATTGGCACCCCAATTCAAACCCAATTACCCGACCCAATACCTATTTAACCGACCCAACCCATAATCTTTTAATCCTGGCCGTTGATTATTTAGATCATCAGCCACCGTTCCCCCTTTCCTTTTTAATTTCAAACGACCCCTAAACCCTACCCCATTCTTTCAGAGACGCCGCCTCAAACTCCCTTTTCTCTCGAACGCTCTCAAACTCTCTCAAAACCCTAATCTCTTTCTGCCATTTTCAACCCCAAACTCACCGGAATTCATGTCCGTTAAAGCCATGGACGACCTATACTCACCCCCTACCACTCTCACGTGCTTGATACCTGAAGGTTTGAGGCTAGACTTCGAGGGTATTCACTCAGATCTTTGTCGATTCGAGGTTTCTATCCATCTCCGGCCTTGTTCCCGTGTGTCTTAGCCTCTTGAGCCTGATTCCGACCTTATCGACTCCAGATCTAATTTTGTTTCTTCCAAGCCTTTCTCGTTTCTAGGGTTCTCAGAAACCCTAACCTATTCGAGGCTCCTTTTTTCGTTTATTTGTCTAGATCTATGTTGGATCTATACTATATTTGATGTTTTAAGTGTTTTCCCCAAATCTCCCTTTAAAAAAATCCTTTGATTTCAAATTAAGGTTTCTGAGTTTGTTTGCTAATATTTTGTTCGATTCATTTGCTTATCATCTCTAGGTTTGATGGGTGTTGAAAATCTTAATTTTTGGGATTTGTTTGAGAATCTGAGAATATTTGTTGTTTGTTTCATTCGTTTATCATCTTTTAGTGTTGAAAACCCTAATTTCTTTGGGGGTTTATGCGAGTTCCTGAAATTACTAGTGCATTGCATCTGTTTGAAATTGCTCAATTTGATTTGAAATTCCTTTGTTTCATCATCCCTTTTCTTTATGTGATTAATTTTTGTTCTGAGTTCTTGCTATCTGTCAAACTCGACTATGTTTTCAGAAAGGTCTTCACTTGACTTTTGCATGCTTCTGATCTTTTTCTCTATTATTAAGTCACTGAAACTTGACCTACGTGACTATCATGCTATGAATGCTTGCTGTCTACTAGCTTTATGCTATTACTGTACGCTATTTCCTTTTGCCATAGTTTGGCCTCGCATGTATAGTGTTTGTGCACCTTATTTATATACTGAGTTTCTTTCTTTGATTGATCTTCAAACTTGTGACTGATTTTCGAACTTTCCCTTTGTGAAATTCTGATTTCATTCGCCTATTAAGGGTTAATTGATTTCTTTCCTTATTTTTCCTTACTGAATCCTTTCCTAAATAAGTATGTTCCTGTACTTGGACTTAATCACTTACTGTATTGTTTTACTACTCCTTTTATGGCAATAATCAGTCTACCTCTTAAATTGATTTCCTTCATTATTTTTTAAGCCTATCACTGCCCGTTAACAAGAGATCCCTTAATTAAGGGCAATCACTTGTGTAATTGATTCTGATTAGTGATTGTTTCCATGTCTGTGGCTTATTACCTCACTTTTCACTCGTTTTAAAAAAAAACTATAAATACATGTACTTCTTCTCTTTCAAGAGGAAGGAACAAGTCATTACTTCTTACTCTCAAATACACTTAGAACTTTTTAAGCATTCAAGTTCTCTGAACTCACAAGCATAAAGGTTCTTTTTTTATTGTGGCTTGGCTTGAAACTATCCTGCTTTTCTTTGCTTGTTTTCTCTGCAACTGGTATGTCTCTCTTTATTTAATTTCCGCCTCTCCACTACATGTTTATTCTTCAGTCTTTCCTTTGTTTGTCTTGCTGTTCCTATGCTTTAATTTTACTTACTTATCTCTATGCTTACATGAATCCCTATCCCTAGTCCTTTTGTATGTTGAGTTATGGTTCAGAAAATATGACAACACTTGACATTGTTGTTCATGTATATGGACTGAACTCCCTGAGTCCTAAACTCTTTCAATTCCCGTTCCCCTTCCTCTTTATATGTATCCTGAGCTTGAGACCTTGGCCTGGCAGTGTCGTAATCACTGTCCAGACCATAGTCCGACCTCCAATAGGTCTGTGCACTTATTTGTTGGCTGAACAGGCTTGGTCAGGGGTGTGCCAGCCTACCTTATGGTTAGGTATGACCACCAGCCTACTCCCTGTCCCCCCCTTTATTGCGCTTGCACTCATTCTTAGAACTTAAGTTTTGACCCTCTCTTATAAGCCTTGCCTTGGGATCCATGAGCTCCCTCTGAACTTGGACACTTGAGGGCTGGCTCTTCCACACTGCACTATAACTCATTCTGATTAATATCTTGGGTGTAAGCAGTGCCTGGGGTTCCTGAAACTCCTTATAAGAAAAGGCTTTGGAAATCTTGATCTCGGAAGTGGTTCTACCTCATATTGTTGGACACTAAGTCTGAATTAGGCTGCTCGGATGTAGTGATAATTCCTGATTTACTTTTAATTTCAGTCTTATTCTACTGGTCTGTAATAATTTGTATAAACTCATAGGGATTTAGTGAAAAGGAATGGGGGTCACTTTTATGCACAAAAGGTAGAAAATATGCCTATAGGATTTTATTTCTAATTTGTGCAATTTCACACGTAGAAAGCATGCCTGTAGGATTTAACCTCCGATTTCTGCAACTAAGCATATAGACCCCATGCCTATAGGGGTTAGCATTTCTGCATATAATAATGTCATTAGGCAAACGGTTAAGTTTAATAATAAAATGGAATATAGATATAATTGTTTATAAAGCTTCTATTAGTGTTTGAAAAGGTATTAAGAAGTAGTAACATATAGAAAGCATGCCTATAGGGATTTTGAACTAGAATCGTCTCACTTGTTTAAAATAGTATCGAATTTACTAAAACAAGCAACTTCCTGCACCCTTTCTGAACTCTTAAAAAAATTTCTCACAAACAAATCAGTGTATTTTTTCTGAAACTTACTCTCGCTAACTCTGGTAAAAATTTTTCAAATCGGCCTAAAGTCATTTCTTTATACTTATCTGATAAATCTATTCTAATTAGTCTGCAACTCAGTTCTTTTGTTAAAATTGGTAGCTCTTTTTTCCTAACTAGCCTGCCTCACGAAACTCATTTTTTAAAAGTTGTTACACCATTTTTTGTAACAAACCAGTACCCTTTTTTGAAACCTATTTTTTACTCTGTAATTTTTCTTTATAATCAGTTTGTGTTTTAAGATCAGTAGTTCTATCCAACACATAGACAAAGGGTTAATTAATCAACTGGATCAGTCTTAGACAACTGCATTCGAGCGAGCCTAATGTGGGCTTCCTGTCTAAAAGTATGTGTTGATTCCGCTTATCGCTTTAATTTAATTTAAGACCAAACCGGTACGTGCAAGACATGCTAAACTCTATTGCTTTATCTGATTCAAGGAGGCTTACTTGAGCCCTACTTGCCTATTTGCTTTCCCTTTTACTTGCATTATGTGTTTTGATTGACACCTTAGTATTTTATCCTTTGAAAACTCTCAAAAGCCCCAAATCCCTTTCCCCTTAGGATTAGTAGTCCCAAATACCTCCGGGACTGATAAGATCGGGACGGGTAGTAGCATGCAATAAGTAACGAGACATTTCGCGCTTTAAATACCTTAGCGGGATGGGAAGGGTAGAATATGGATATGATGATAGATGCAATAATATCATGTGCGACCCCTTTTCTGAGGAGTGATTGTTGGATATTGCATTGATGTGATCCATATTATTCACAAACCTAGGACCCCTTTTCCTTTTTTTTTTTACTTTTTTTTAAAGTTTTCTTTCAAACCAACTTCCTGTATTTTCTACTCCTATTTTTTTTCAAACTCTTAAACTTGTTTGCAATATATGTGAAAACCCTCTTCTTTATTTTCTACTTGTCTTCTTTATGGCTTAAAGTCACAATTGTGACCACACTAGTTGATCTTGAGGGGTGCCTAATACCTTCCCCTAGAGATAATTTCTAGCCCTTACCCAAACTCTGGTTATTCATCTTAATTCTTTCTTAAAAGTGTCCTAATGCACTATAATCATTAGGTGGCAACTCTTTAAACTCAAAAAAACTCAATTCTCACAAGGGAATAGAGTTGTCCTCCCGAATGTCGTATACCCGATTCCGAACCCCATTTTTGAAAAAAAGGGACGTCGACAATCACCAGGTAATTCGATATCAGGGCCAACTAGTGCACGCATAAGGTCAATGAAGGAGTCCATGGCTCCTTGAGAAATATTCCAATCAGATTTCATACTTAGTAATCTTACTGCAACAGACAACTCAGAGTGCGAACTTCCGCTACGTAGTGGATGACTAGCTTCCTCTAAAGCTTCATAAAATGTTTTGCGTCTTCATTAGGAGTTTGTTTAATATTTTCATTGGGCTCACCCCCAAAGTGCATCCCAAAAGCATCCGCAACCATATCATGAATTTTAGAATCACGATTTGTATTCTCCACCGACCAACTACTTTCACCCACAACCATGTTATGAAATATCCCATGGCTACCATCGATCTCTCTATGACTAGTCAACACAAAGTAATTCGCTATAAACCCCTTACTATAAAGATGAACCTTAACTTCCTCCGATTTTCTAAACTTCAAACAGTCGCACCTAATACAAGGGCACCTAATTACTCCTTGATTTATGTATGGCGGAAGTGACATTGCATGTCTAATAAATTCATCAACCTCTTCTACAAAATCCTCCTGCAATCCCCACCGATTAGGATAATTTCTATTGTACATCCATGTACTATATTCCATCTATATAAATAAAGCAAGAACAAATTAATGTAGTTAATTAAAGTATTTATAATGTATTCTTATTTAGGACAATGTATTTACAAGTACTCTTCTTTAGGTATTGCTAATGTATGAATTGTTTCTTTTCACAATTTAACTCAATATAAATTAATACAAGAACTAAAAATCATAATTTCTACCTTAATTTCATAAATCTAATGTAGTTCAAACCAAAAAAATCCTAATACTAAATAGACAAAAATTCTGAAAAATTACATAAAATTATATAGCAAAAATTAAAAATTAACAAGCTAAGAAGGTAGATTACTAACCTTGGTAGATTAAAAGGAGGATTAAAAAACAGTGGTGGAAAGGGGTGGGGGACAGCGGCTCCGGCGACAGTGGTAGTGGCGGCTCCGGCAACAGTGGCAGCGGCTGTAGCGGCTCCGGCGACAGTGACTAGGGGTGGGGGGATTGATTTGTGTAAGGGAAATAGAGAAGGGGAGGAGAATATGTTGAGAGAGAGTTTGGAAAATTTTTGGTAAGAAAATAAGACATTGGGAGGGCTAACCCGATTTTGACTCTGGATTTAAAAATAGCGACCAACTTTGGTCGCGATATTTGGTAGCCAATAAGTATTGACTATTTTGACCAAAATAGCGACCAAAGTTGGTCGCCACTTTTTGACCGTTGGACCAAAAAATAAATTATTTTTAGTTCAATTTAAAATTATGTACATATGTAGTATAAATTTAGGATCATAATTCATTTTAAACTATATATATATATACACACACACACACACACACACACACATATAAGCTACATTCGATATAACATTAGCTAATGCACTTATACTTAGTGCATTGTATAGCGTAAGTATATATATATATTATATATATATATAAGCTACATTCGATATAATATTACCTAATACACTTATAATTAGTGCGTAGTATAGCGTAAGTATATATATTATATATATAAGCTATATTCGATATAATATTACCTAATACACTTATACTTAGTTCATAGTGTCACACCTCCTTTTTGCGCACCCTACCCCGAAGGGTAAGGTACAAGGGAGTTTTTCCAATTTAAGCGACAATATTCGAAATGGGATTATTTATTTATTTTTCAGAGTCGCCACTTGGAATGAGTTATGGTGTCCCAAGTCACCGATTTATTTAAATCCCAAATCGAGGAAATTTCGACTTTCCAAATGAAGTCTGCGAACCAGAAATTCTAAGTAAGGAACTCTGTTGACCCGAGGGAAGGTGTTAGGCACCCTCGGGTCCCGTGGTTCTAGCACTGTCGCTTAAATTATTATAGATGGCTAGAATATCTGATTTTTATACATGTTATAACCTATGTGCTTAAAACCACTTTTATTATTATTATTATTATTATTTAAGCGAAAGTGAACGTCATTTAAAGTATGTTTTCAGATTGCGCCGCATGAAATGAACCCGCAATCCTAGGCACACGATATCTAACGTTTTAGGATTTGGATTTGGGTCGCATGAAATGCACACCCGAATTTAGGGAGATAACATTATTAAACATGCGCCTAAAGATACTAATGCGCTATTTTTTGTTTTTGAGAGAGAGCCGTGAAATTCACTAAACGACCCGTCCCGAAATCTAAAGAATTAATATATACATTTGTGAGAGCCCCG
>MU773800.1:0-10308 GCA_026770625.1 Nicotiana glauca
CTTTAATTGGAAAAAACTCCTTCTGCCACGCCCTTCGCGGGGTGCGGTAGCGCCGAAAGGAGGTGTGACAATTATTATTATTATTATTATTATTATTATTATTATTATTGTTATTATTATTATTATTATTGTTGTTGATGTTGTTGTTGTTGTTATAATTGTTGTTGTTATTATTGTTGTTGTTATTATTGTTATTATTATTCTTATTATTATTATTATTATTGCTATTGTTGTTATTATTATTATTATTATTATTATTATTGTTATTATTATTATTGTTATTCTTATTATTGTTATTCTTATTATTCTTATTATTATTGTTGTTATTATTATTATTATTATTGTTATTCTTATTATTGTTATTCTTATTATTCTTATTATTATTATTATTATTGTTATTATTATTATTATTATTATTATTCTTTTTATTATTATTATTATTATTATTATTATGAACTTTATTGCCTAGATTTTGGGCCCGCGCTCAGCACGAGCTTTATAGAACTAGTATTTATTATAACTCTCTGAAAACTATCTACAATTCTCACAAATATCCATACATAACATAAGCTACTGATACCCCTATTTATAATAGTACGAAACTTATTTTAACTAAAAACAAGAAAGTATATTCTTATATTAATTCTAACTACTAATACTATTTAAACATGAAATGAATAAACTAGCAAATATCAAATCCTATACGATTATAGTTTCCTACTAAAATTTTGAGTTAGTTTTCTAACATTCTACCATAATTCAAAGTTTTATATGTCTGACCTATTGGGTCATCACTCGTTTTTAAAGTAAATTTTGAGTTTTGAGGGCTTAAAAATCTCTTTTTGTCTCACCTCGATTTGCATGTGCAGTCTGGGCGCGTTTCCGGAAAGCTCTTATGTGAAAACTAAGTGAAATAAGGAAATTAACTTTTAAAATTGATTAAAGTTGACTTTGGCGAACCTTCTTGATAAACAGACTCGAACCCGTAATACAACTGTCTCGTAGGATCTGTAGTAAAATATGGGCTTGGACATATGTCCGAAAATGAATTTCGAGGTCTCAAGCCCGAGAAATAAATTTTTGAAAGAAATTATTTAATTGAAATTATAAAAGTTTTTAGAAATTTAAATATGTTTGAATTTGATTGTATTGGGCCGTATTTTTGTTCCGGAGCCCGATATAGATCTTATATAATAATTAAGTTGAATCTGCAAAATTTAGTAAAGATCGGAATTGATTTGGTATAAAACGGACCTATAGTTTAGAAAATAGTAATTTCAATGTTCTTGAATGATTTCATGAATTTGAAGTTTAATTCAGAATTATTGATGTTATTTTGATGATTTTATCGCACGAGCAAGTCTGTATGATATTTTTGAACTTACGTCATGTTTGGCTTGGAGCCCCGAGGGCTCGGGTGAGTTTTGGATGGGCCACAGAGTAAAATTGAACTTAGGAGCAACAGCTGATGTGTTGCAGGTCTGCCGGCTTCGCATTTGCGAAGCCTGGCTAGCAAATGCGAGCTCGCATTTGCGACTAAACATCGCATTTGTGACTAACCATCGCATTTGCGATGGCTGGGCAGGGGGGTGACCTTCGCATTTGCGAGGCTCAATGTCGCAAATGCGACCATAGCAGGTACCGCAATTGCGAACATTTGAAGAAAGCAGGGGCAGGCCTATCTTTGTATTAGTGAAGCCTGGCCGCATTTTTTAACCTGACTTTGCAAATGCGATATCTGCACCTGTGCAAATTATAACTTAGCCGAAATTTCTTCATTTTCCAAACTCTCTCAAACCATAAGTTCTCTTAGACGACAAAGAAAAGTTATTCTCCAAATAAATTGTAAGTCATTTTTATAACTTATTTTCTTCAATCTATAACATCTTTTCACATGATTTCAGTTCAAAATCAAGGGTTTTCATGGGAAAATTGGGTGTTTTTGGGTAGAACTTAGGATTTTCAAATTTTGAGGATTTGGACATCGATTTGAGGTCCGATTTTAAAATAAATTATATATTTGAGTTAGTGGGTGAATGGGTGATCAAGTTGTGTTTCGAACCTCGGATTTTGACGATGTGGGCCGGGGTCAATTTTTTACTTTTTGGGAAAATCATTAGAAAACCTATTTTCATGCATTAGAATTGATTCATCTAGCATTTATTGATATCGTTAAGTAAATTGTGACTCGATACAAGTAAATTATGGCTAGATGCACCTCTCACCAACTCCCAATTGTTGATTCACTTGTAATCAACTTTCAATTTTTTTTAGCCTTTCTCCAACTTTTAGAGAAGAAGAGGTTCTTTTTCTTGTGTAAAATTGCTTGCATATCTTTAAACTTGCAATATTGCAATTTGATTTTTAATTTACCTCTCTCAAACTTTTAGAGAAGATCTTTGTTCCACATGTGGCATATTGACACTTGCATATTTTCTAGCATCTCCTTGAACTAGAATTTGTTTCAAATCCTTCTTGACATGATTTTTCTCATGTATATATCACTGGCTTGATGTTTTTCAACATATGTGACAACCCGGCCGGTCATTTTAAGAATTAATGCCCCGATCTCCTATTAACTGCTTCCCCTAAGTTTATTTCTGCTATTTTGGTTTACCGGGATGCTCGTTATTGGGTTTCGGAAAGTTTTGGGACACTTAGTCCCTAAATGAGAGGTTAAGTGTTGAAAAGTAGTCCGTAGTCAGAAAAGTGTGAAGACGACATCAGAATGGACATTCAATGGTTCTGTTAGCTCCGTTAGGTGATTTCGGGGTTGGGAGCGTGTTCGAAATATATTTTGGAAGTCCGTAGCTCACTTAGGCTTGAAATGTCGAAGTTTGAATTTTTGAAATTTCTAGTTCTGAGGGTCGGATTGGAATTCTGGAAGTTGCAATAGCTCTGTCGTGTCATTTGGGATGTGTGTGCAAAATTTCAGGCCATTCGGACGTGTTTTGAATAGGTTTTTTTTTATCGAAAGTGTACTTTGATAAAATTCGAAGTTCTTAGGCTCAAATCCTTGTTTAATTCGAGTTTCTGGCATTGTTTTAGGTGGTTTAAGGATTGGTACAAGTTTGAATGAGGTATTAGGTGTTATTGGTTGAGGTCCCGGGGGCCTCGGGATGATTTCAGGTGGTTAACGGGAAAATTTGAGAAGTGTTGCAGCAGCTAATAAAGTTTTCTCTTCATCTGCGGCTTGGGAACCACATATGCGGTACCGCAGACGCGTCCATGGGGACCGCAGAAGCAAAGTTGGATTTTTCCTTAGGAACCGCAGATGCGGTGCAATTTCCACAGAAACGGAATCGCTCCTGCGGTTAGTGGTTTGCAGAAGCGGATACACATCTACGATATATAGACCGCAGGTGAGGAATCTTGTCCTCTTAGTGAAAACCGCAGAAGCGGTACTTGTTCCGCAAAAATGGTACTTGTTCCGCAGATGCGGTCCCTTGTCCGCAGAAGTGGAAATCACCGTTCAGAAGTAGTGAAATCGAGGGTTTAATTTCAAATGTTGGAAAATCAAATTTGAGCTCGGGAGAGGGAGATTTTGAGAGGGTTTTGAAGAGGAGATTATTAGGTAACGTTTCTTCAATCCCTTCTAGTTATATTTCATTATTATGTTGTTAAATCCATCACTAAAATTCAAATTGAGGATCAAAATTTGGAAAAAAATTGGGTAAAACTTCATAGGCTAAACTACTGACTTTTGAGTGGGTGTATGACCTCCGATTTGGGAGATTTTTATATGGTTAGACTCGTGAGAGTATGAGGGTTCTGAAAATTTAAAGGTTATTCGATTCCGAGACATTGGCCTGAGAGGCATTTTGGTCATTTTTCCTAAATTTGCGTCTTAGCTTTAAATTAAATAGTAGAATCTATTGTTTAAGGTGTTATTTACGATATGTAATTGAATTGAATAGATTTAGGACATATAGAGTCAGATACTCATGGCAAAGGCGTGGTTTCTCGTTGATTTTTGTGCCAGTTCGAGGTAAGTGGCTTGTCTAAACTTGTGTGGGGGACCTTCCCCTTAGGATTTGTTATTTGGTATTTGAGTGCCTTGTACGCGAGGTGACGAGCGCGTACTTGAGATACGGTTTTTACTTAAGATATTGAGACTGAGTTTCATTCATACTTGTCTTATTTTACTTGCAATTATAACCTGTATTTGATTAGAAAAGCATGTTTAGTTGATTCAATTTGCCTAATTGTTTAAGTTGCCGTGACTGTACTACGTGAAGCATGTTAGGCTAGTATTACATGTTGCTTGTCTTTTATACTTCATTTATGAGTATCTACTGGTTGTGGTTGCGCATTTACATTGGGACTACGGATGTGGGATTCCGGTAGCTCCCCCCTTGTTTGTTTACTTTGGGATTACGGGTTAAATTCTCGGTAGATCCACCCCCCTGCACATTGATAGTTGGACTACGGGACGGTATTTCGGGAGATCCTTCGGATTTACACATATGATGGACTACGGGACGGTATCCCGAGAGATCTACTGGACAGTTGAGAAAAGGACTACAAGACGGTATCCTAGGAGATCCTCATTTTTACCATTTGGTATTGTAGCTGTACATATTCCATGTTTACTCTGTTCTTTGTGTAGTTATTATTTCCCTGTTTAACCTGTCTATTCTCACTATTATTCTCATTATTACTGTCAGTTTTCATATTGTTAATTCATATTATATTGTTTAACCTCAGTAGGGCTCTCACCTTCCTCGTCACTACCCAACCGAGGTTAGACTTGTCACTTACTAAGTACCGTTGGGGTGTACTCATGCCCCTTTTGCACATGTTTTTCATGTGCAGATCTAGGTATCTCCACTCAGGCTCACTATCCTCGAGGCGGAGAGATCTAGCGGAGACTTCGAGGTATATCTACCGCGTCCGCAGATGAGGAGTCTCTATTTTGTTCCAACTTTAGCAGTTAATCTATCATTTTCTTTCAGCTGTTTAGACATTCTGGAGTTAGAGCAGCGTATTACATTTCTATTAGCCTGTGGTTCCCGTGAGTTTTCGGGTTTTGGGATGAGAATTAAGACTTCCGCAATTTATTTTTTAATTGTATATGCCAGGTGGCACTTATATACAGTTTCCTTCTAATTTTGCTTGGTTTAATTAAATGATTTCCGCAAGTTATGTTATTTTTCTGCATTGTTAGGCTTACCCAGTCGTAGGGACTAGGTTCCATCACAACATATTCACGGAGGGCGAACTGGGGTCGTGAAAAGTTGGTATTAGAGCTCTAGGTTCATAGGAGACACGAAACACAGGCCGATTTATTAGAGTCTCGCTGATCGGTACAGAGACGTCTGTACTTATCTACGAGAGGCTGTGTAACTATTTAGGAAAAATCTTCATTTCATTTGAATACCTTGTCGTGTGATATTTTTGACATCAATTCTACACTTTTGACTTCTTTTCTCTCACAGATGGTGAGGACACGTGCTACTCGAGATGATCAGGCACCCGCGCCCCCTACTCCAACCGTCAAAGACCGGGGCTGGGGTAGAGGTTGAGGACACACACGTGGTGCAGCCAGAGCACCTGTGTGAGCTACCGCTGAGGCACCACCAACAGATCCATCCGGAGCCCAGGCACCTGGCACACCTACTACTGCCACTACTACTCCAGCTCTCCAGGAGACTTTGGCTCATATCATGAGTATGTAAACCACCTTGGCTCAGGTAGGGTTGTTTCCCCTTGCTACAGCCACATCCCAAGCCGGCGAAGCAGCGACTCCTGCCGTCCGCACTTCTGAGCAGCGAGTGCAGGTTGAGCAGGCTCCCGAGATTATTCCTATACCGCTTGTAGTGCCAGTTCAGCCCGAGGACAGGTCAGCTGCTTCAGAGGACGAGCAGCGGAGACTTGAGAGGTTCAAGAAGTATGATTCCCCAGTATTCAGTGGATTAGCATCAGACAATGCCTTGGGGTTTCTAGAGGAGTGTCACCGTATTCTTCGCACTATGGGCATAGTGGAGTCTAGCGGGGTTTCTTTCACTGCTTTTCAGCTTTGGGGAGCCGCCTATGATTGGTGGCGCACTTATGAGCTAGACAGTCCTGTCTATGATTGGTGCTACACTGACTTGGACCTAGTTCTCAAATATGTTCATAAGAGAGTTTGTTCCCCAGAGTCTCAAGGATGCATGGCGCGCAGAGTTTGAGCATTTGCGCTAGGGTGCTATGACCGTTTCTGAGTATGCTATCCGCTATACCAGATTGGCCAGGCATGTATCAGCCTTGGTTGCTACAGTTCGGGAGAGAGTTCGCAGGTTCATTGAGGTTCTTATCCCACCCATAAAATCTAGCATGGCTCGAGAGTTGGAGATGGACATTCCTTATCAGCAGGTAGTGAGCATTGCTAGGAGGATTGAGGGTATGCTCGCCAGGGAGCGAGGGGAGAGGGAGGCCAAGAGGTCTCGAGAGTCGATTCACTACTTTGGTGTCCATACCCCATCAGCAGGTCGTTATGGCAGAGGTTAGGTCAGTCCAGCAGACTTGGCCCTAGTCAGTCACAGCCACCATGTCCTCCTAGAGCTTGTTTCGAGTGTGGTGATACACGCCATATGTTTAGGGTCTGCCTCAAACTTGGTAGGGGTGCATTTTCACAGACTGCTCAACCACAGCGTGCTCCCTAAAGTTCTCAGGCCATGATTATAGCTCCAGCTGCTACCCCACCTGCCCAGCCAGCTAGGGGCAGAGGTCGGGGAGATAGAGGTCACCCTCGAGAGAGGGGTCGGGCCAGATATTATGCTATTCCTGCTCGTACTAAGGTTATTGCCTCTGACTCTGTCATTATAGGTATTATACTAGTTTGTCACAGAGAGGCATCAATTCTATTTGATCCGAGCTATACTTATTCTTATGTGTCTTCTTACTTTGCTCTTCATTTGGGTGTACCTCGAGATTCTTTGAGTGCCCCCGTTTATGTTTCTACTCCTGTGGGGAATTCTCTTATTGTGGACCGCATTTATCGGTCATGTTTTGTTACTATTCATGGTTTTGAGACCAAAGCAAATTTATTGTTACCTGGTATGGTTGATTTTGACATTATTTTGGGCATGGATTGGTTGTCGCCCCATTTTGCTATTCTTGATTGTCACGCCAAGACCGTGACACTGACTATGCCAGGTATTTCACGTATTGAGCGGAGTGGTACTTTATATCACACTCCCAGTAGAGTTATCTCTTTTCTTAAAGCTCAGTGTATGGTTGAGAAGGGGTGTGCCGCATATTTAGCTTATACGAGAGATGTCAGTGTTGATACCCCTTCTGTTGATTCAGTTCCAATGGTACGAGATTATCCCGATGTGTTTCCAACTGATCTTCTGGTCATGACACCCGATAGAGACATTGATTTTGGTATTGATCTATTGCCGGGCACTCAGGCCATTTCCATTCCTCCTTATCGTATGGTTTCTCCTGAGTTGAAGGAGTTGAAGGATCAGTTACAGGAATTTCTTGGTAAGGGTTTTATTCGACCCAGTGTTTCATCGTGGGGTGCTCCTGTCTTGTTTGTGAAGAAGAAGGATGGTTCTATGTGTATATGTATTGATTATCGCCAGTTGAACAAGGTTACAGTGAAGAACCGTTATCCTTTGCCTCATATTGATGATCTGTTTGACCAGCTTCAGGGCGCACAGGTGTATTCTAAGATTGGTGCTCAGGTTACCAACAATTGAAGATTTTGGAGCCAGATATCCCAAAGACTGCCTTCAGGACTCGGTATGGTCATTACGAGTTCCTTGTTATGTCATTTGGGCTGACCAATGCCCCAGCAGCTTTCATGCATTTGATGCACAGTGTGTTCAGACCAATCTTGACTCGTTCATTATTATTTTTATTGATGATATTCTGGTATATTCCCGGAGTCAAGAAGATCATGAGCAACACATGAGGATCGTGCTTTAGACCTTGAGGGAGAAGAAGTTATATGCAGAGTTCTCAAAATATGAGTTTTGGCTGAGTTCTATGGCATTCTTAGGTCACGTGATTTCGATTGAGGGTATTCGGGTGGATCCGAGGAAGATAGAGGTCGTACAGAGTTGGCCCGGGTCGTCCTCAGCTATAGAGATTCGCAGTTTCCTTGGTTTGGCAGGCTACTGCCGTCGTTTCGTGGGGGGGGATTTTCATCGATTACGGCCTCTATGACTAGATTGACCCAGAAGGGTGCCCCATTTTAGTGGACAGAGGAGTGTGAGGCGAGCTTTCAGAAGCTCAAGACAGCTTTGACTACAGCCCCAATTTTGATGTTGCCTACTAGTTCGGGGTCTTATACTGTCTATTGTGACGCCTCGAGAGTTGGCCTTGGAGGGGTGTTGATGCAGGATGGTAGGGTAATTGCCTACGCATCCAGACAATTGAAGATACATGAAAAGAATTACCCTGTCCACGACCTTGAGTTAGCTGCCATTGTTCATGCCTTGAAGATCTGGCGTCATTATTTGTACAGTGTGCCTTGTAAGATCTATACTGACCATCGGAGCTTACAGCACTTACTCAAGCAAAAGGATCTAAATATGCGTCAGAGAAGGTGGTTAGAGTTGCTGAAGGATTATGATATCACTATCTTGTATCACCCGGGCAAGGCCAATATGGTGGCAGATTCCTTGAGTCGCCGGACGGAGAGTTTGGGGAATTTACCAGCTTCAGAGAGGCCTATAGCGATGGATGTTCAGGCCTTAGCTAGCCAGTTTGTAAGATTGGATATTTCGGAGCCCAGTCGGGTTCTAGCTTGTGTGGTTTCCCGGTCTTCCTTATTTGATCGTATCATGGAGCAGTAGTATGGAGACCCCCATTTGCTTGTCCTTAAGGACAAGGTTCAGCATGGAGATGCTAGAGATATGACCATCGGAGATGATGGGGTATTGAGGATGCAGGGCCGAATTTGTGTGCCAAATGTTGATGGGCTTCAAGAGTTGATTCTAGCAGAGGCCCATAGTTCGCGATATTCCATCCATCCGGGTGCCGCGAAGATGTATCAGGACTTGAGGCAGCACTATTGGTGGAGGCGGATGAAGAAAGATATAGTTGTTTATATGTCTAGATGCCTCAACTGCTAGCAGGTGAAGTATGAGCACTAGCACCCGGGTGGGTTGCTTCAGCAGATAGAGATTCTGGAGTGGAAATGGGAGCGCATCACCATGGATTTTGTATCTGGACTCCCACGGACCTTGAAGAAGTTTGATGCCATTTGGGTTATTGTGGATTGGCTGACCAAGTCTGCTCATTTCATTCATGTGTGTACCACTTATTCATCAGAGCGGTTGGCGGAGATTTATATCCGGGAGATCGTCCATCTGCATGGTATTCTAGCTTCTATTATTTCGTACAGAGGTACTCAGTTTACATCGCGGTTTTGGAGAGCTGTGCAGCAGGAGTTAGGCACTCGGGTGGAGTTGAGCACAGCATTTCACCCCTAGATGGACGAACAGTCTGATGCACACTATTCAGATTCTTGAGGATATGCTCCGTGCGTGTATGATTGAGTTTGGAGGGTCTTGGGATCATTTATTGCCATTGGCAGAGTTTGCTTACAATAATAGTTATCAGTCCAGCATTCAGATGGCGCCGTATGAGGCTTTATATGGTAGGAGGTGTAGATCTCCGATGGGATGGTTTGAGCCGGGTGAGGCCAAGCTATTGGGCACAGAGTTGGTTTAGGATGCATTGGAGAAGGTTAAGATGATCCAGGATAGACTCCGTACAACCCAGTCCAGATGGAAGATCTACGCTGATAGGAAGGTCCATGATGTTTCATATATGGTTGGTGAGCGGGTTCTGCTTCGGGTTTCTCCTTGAAAGGCGTCATGAGGTTTGGGAAGAAAGTAAAGTTAAGTCCGAGGTTTATTGGCCCTTGTAAGATTTTTAGCCGAGTTGGGGAGGTTGCTTATGAGCTTGCCTTGCCTCCTAGTTTGGCTGGAGTTCATCTAGTATTTCATGTCTCGATGCTCCAGAGGTATCACGGTGACCCATCGCACGTGTTGGATTTTAGTTTAGTCCAGTTGGAAAAGGATCTATCCTATGTTTAGGAGATAGTGGCAATATTGGACAGACAAATCAGAAAGTTGAGGTCGAAGAACTGTCACGACCCGTATTTCCCACCATCGGGAGTCGTGATGGCGCCTACTAATGGGAGCTAAGCAAGACAACTCTTACTTACGTTCCCATTATTACCGGATGTCTCATTTTAAAGCATTTAGAAATAATAATATGATTGTAGCGAAATAAATAAATTTTGCGGAAGACTTAACAAATTTTACTAAATGCGATACAAAAATCCAAACACAACACACTACCCAA
>MU773800.1:22515-42756 GCA_026770625.1 Nicotiana glauca
GCACATTGATAGTTGGACTACGGGACGGTATCTTAGGAGATCCTTCGGATTTACACATGCGATGGACTATGGGACGGTATCCCTAGAGATCCACTGGACAGTTGAGAAAAGGACTACATGACGGTATCTTAGGAGATCCTCATTGTTACCATTTGGTATTGTAGTTGTATATATTCCATGTTTACTCTGTTCTTTGTGTAGTTATTATTGCCCTGTTTAACCTGTTTATTCTCACTGATGTACTCATTATTACTGTCAATTTTCATATTGTTAATTCATATTATATTGTTTAACCTCAGTAGGTCCCTGACCTTCCTCGTCACTACCCAACTGAGGTTAGGCTTAGCACTTACTGAGTACTGCTATGGTGTACTCATGCCCCTTCTGCACATGTTTTTCATGTGCATATCCAGGTATCTCCACTCAGGCGCACTATCCTCGAGGCAGAGAGATCTAGCGGAGACTTCGAGGTATATCTGCCGCGTTTGCAGACCAGGAGTCTTTATTCTGTTCCAGCTTTAGTAGTTAATCTATCCTTTTCTTTCAGTTGTTTAGACATTCTGGAGTTAGAGTACCGTATTACATTTCAATTAGCTTGTGGTTCCTGTGAATTTTCGGGTTTTGGGATGAGATTTTAGACTTCAGTGATTTATTTTTGAGTTGTATATGCCAGGAGGCACTTATATACCGCTTCCTTCTAATTTTGCTTGATTTAATTAAATGATTTCCGCAAGTTATGTTATTTTTCCACATTGTTAGGCTTACCTAGTCGTAGGGACTAGGCGCCATCACGACATGTTCACGGAGGGCGAACTGGGGTCGTGACAACATACTTAATGGCCAGACGGATGTCACATATTGGCTAACGCCGCCCGCTGGCAGCGAAAGCTGCTTGATTCTCCCTTAGGATCATAGAAACTCTGATACTAATTTGAAGAAGAATTATTTTATTACAACTCTTTGAAAGCTCTATACAATTGTCACAATTCTCCACGCTTTAAAATAAGCTACTAATACCTCTACGCTTTAAAAGTGTGGCCGATATGGTACAAAGGCCATGATTATATATTTTCGTATAGCCACGCTTTTATGACATAAGGCTACACATTTGAAGCGTGATCTTTGTCACATTATAGACTACGCTTTCAAAGTGTGGCTTCTAGAGCAACATTTATCCAGATTGACAATCCCTATAGCCACACTTTCGAAGCGTGGCAATTTTGTCTACACTATGAAGTAATTTTTAAATATTTATATTAGCCACAATTTTGTGGTTAAAAAATTATATTTGTTTACATTAAATTTTGTCCCCATTTATTTCCGGTATATATATATATATAATGATCTCAAACATATATATATATATAACGACCCGACTGGTCGTTTTGCATTTTCGAACCCCATTCCCTTAAATAATACTTTCTGCACTTGCTCTAGCTAATTTATGACTTGCGGGGACGGGTGGTTCAGAAGTTTGAAGAGTTCTGATCAAGATTAAGCCTAGTTGCTTCTTTAAGTTCCGTTAAAAAGGCCAAGTTTGACTTCGGTCAATATTTTGGGAAAACGGACCCGAATCGTGATTTGACAATTTCTAAGGGTCCGGGGAATATATGGGACCTGGGCGTATGCCCGGAATCGAATCCGGAGGTCCCTAGCCCGAGTAATGAAATTTTATGTAAAATTGTTAAGTTTAAGTTTAAAAGAATTAAATAAACTAAGAAATCATTGTTTTCATAGGTATCGGGTTTGGATTTCGATTTTGAAACTTGGTACAAGTCCAAAATATCAGTTAAGACCTACCCGTAAAATTTGGTGTCGATCCGAGTAGTTTAAGGGAATTTTGACCCGTTGGAGGAAAGTTTAGAACTTGAAGTTCAATGATTTGAGATATTGGGTTTTGGGGTGTGATTCCTCAATTTAACATTATTTTGAGTGTTTCGAGGGTTCGAGTAGGTCCGCCTCGTGATTTCAGACTTGTTGGTATGTTCGGATGGGGCTCGGAAGCCCCGAGCATCAAATGGTCGAGGTTCGAGTGAGGTGGAAACTTAGAAAAAGGACTGAGGTTGCTGCTTCTGTCATAACCGCATCTGCGGTTCTTGGACCGCAGAAGCGGGACTGCAGATGTGGCCATTGAGCCGCAGAAGCGAAAAGGGGGCCGGACCAGGTAAACCACATAAGCGGTCATTTAACCGCAGAGGCAGTTCCGCTTAAGCGGATGTCGGACCGCAAAAGCGATCGAGCCCAACTGGCCCAGGACTGCAGAAACGGCCCAGTGACCACATAAGCAGTCTCGCCTATGCAGCCCCAGACCGCAGAAGCGGTCCAGTCCCTTATTGCCAAAAGCCACAGAAGCGGCCTAGTAACCACATGCGCGGTCTCGCTTAGGCGGCCCCAGACCGCAGAAGCAGAAATCGTTGGGGGGCAGTAGCTCATTTAATACGGACTCAACTCCATTTTTAACACATTTCTCTCAACACTTGGGCAATTTTGGGGGTTTCAAAGAGAGAGTCTCCACATATCACTGCAAGGTAAGTAATTCCCACTCACTTTTAGTTCAAATACATAAACATTAGGTAGATTTAACACTAAAAATTTGGTAAAATCAAGGGATTTGAGCTAGACCTAGGGTTTAATGAAAACTAAGATTTTATCAAATAATTTGCCATGTAATAAACTAGAAATCATATATTTGTGATCCTTAGGTGATAGGGAACAACTTCCTTCGAACAATTTCAGAATTCGTGCAGGTGGGCCCGGGGTCGGAATTTAGGAAACTTGTGTTAATGGTTGGGGAATTGCTTAAATAGCTAGAATTTAACCTTGTAAGCCTTTATTCACTAGCTCTACTTCGTTTGATTAGTTCGGGATTGTCCGGCTTCGAATTAAGGACTTGGGCTCATTCTTGGACATTGGGAGTGCACTTTGGAGCGAGGTGAGTGTCCTTTCTAACCTTGTAAGAGGGAATTGTCCCCATAGGATTGTAAATGAGTAATTGTTGCTAAATGTGGGGGCTACGTACGTACTAGGTGACGAGAGTCTGTGCGTAGCTACTATATGATAATTGTTCGGGTAGTTTAGGACCCATGTCATGTCTAATTGGGTAATATCTCTTATTTTAAATTGCCATTATGATCATTTTGACTTGCTAGAGACTTTAGGGAATGAAAAGTGAACGTATGAGTTGTTGAGCCTTGGTAGGAATTCCCTTGTATATAATTGAGCCTTATGTGCTTTTCTTGATATTTTCTTGATGATTATGGATCGGGCCGATCGCTTCGGTGATAAAAGATGCATCTAAGGTTCATGTCGCTCTACCCTCGGCAGTGCATAATTTATTTTCCGTTGGAGCGGGCCGTCGACCTCGGCATGTTTGTGCATGATTTATATGCTTGCATTTAGTTATGATATTATCACACATTTGATATGAAAAGGGAAAGACATGCAATTTAATTATGACAAGAACATGAATATGGATCTTTTATTAAACTACTGTTATTGGAAATCCTTCCTGCTATACATATCACCGTATTATATTATATTATCTCGACCTTAGTAAGTATCAAGTCGACCTCTCGTCTCTACTTCTTCGAGATTAGACGGGATACTTACTAAGTATATGTGGTTTATGTACTCATGCTACGCTTCTGTACTTAAATGTACAGGCTTTGAGGCAGTTGGATCTGGGCATTTTCCTGGTGCGCAGCAGTGAGCACGCTTGGGGACTTCTACGGTGAGCTGCTTCTCTCTCATGCCGATCCGCAGCCAAAGAAGTCCTTTCTTGTACTTTTGTTTCTGTCTATCCTAATTTAGACAGTAGGATAGTGTATTATTCTTTTGTGTACATTCTACTAGTCGCCCGTAGCTTGTGACACCAGGTCCCATCACACACCGTAGTAGACATTTATTTTTGGGGTTGTATTGCTATTGTATCACTTTACGATCCTTACTGGTCTTACCTTTTATGTTCGAATATCTAGTATAACTGTTTATTGGCTAAGGTAAAATGAGAACTTAATCACATTTCCGCATCGGCTGGCCTGACAATGATGTTAGGCGTCATCATGACCTATTATGGTAAAATGGGTCGTGATAACATGGTATCAGAGCACTAGGTTAATGTAGGTCTCACGAGTTACGGGCAAACCTAATAGAGTCTTGTAGACTGGTACGGAGACATCTGTATTTATCTTCGAGGGTCTATAGGGTGTTAGGAAAGACTACTCTTTATTTATTCGTCATCGTGCAGTGGTCAGTGTACTAAGTTTCCTCTTCTATTCTCTCACAGATGGTGAGGACTCGTACCGCCGATGTTCTGGACCCGGAAGGCACTACTCCCCCCATTGCTAGAGCCGAGGCAGAGGCCGGGGGAGGGCACCGGCCCGTGGTAGGGGACGAGGGTGCCCCAGGGCTATTCCAGATGCACCACCAGCAGACCCTGTAAGGGATCCCATTATTGAAGAGCAGGGCGAGGCGCCCGCAGCTGTGCCTGCTCCGGTGGATTTCATGACTGCGCCGGGATTTCAGGAGGTCATGGACCGTATGCTTCGGTTCATGGACACTATGTCTCAGACTGGTTTATTTCCAACAGATCCAACTACCTCACAGGCAAGAGGGGGAGCACAGACCCCTACTTCACAGGCTCCAGGTCATGCAGCCGCAGTTTATCATACTCCGAGTGTACTACCCGCAGAGGGGGTCCAGCCAGTTGTTGCAGTGGCACCTCAGCCCAGGCCAGCTATGGATGGCGATCCGCAGAAGTTATTAGACAGATGGACCAGGTTGCACCCTCCAGTCTTCGAAGGCGAGCATCATGAGGATGCCTAAGATTTTATTGACAGGTGCAGGGATAGACTGCACAATATGAGGATATTGGAGTCACATGGAGTCAACTTCACTACTTTTCAGCTGGAGGGCAGGGCCCGATGGTGGAAGTCTTACTTGCTTAGCAGGCCAGTAGGCGCTCCTCCCCTCACTTTGGGTCAGTTCACTCAGTTGTTCCTCGACCGGTACATTCCACCCTCTGAAAGGGAAGAGCTATATCATCAGTTTGAGTATCTAGAGCAGGGTCATATGTTAGTGACCGACTATGAGGCGAGGTTCTCTGAGTTGTCTTGCCATGCACTCATGATACTTCCCACAGAGGCAGAGAGAGTACAGAGGTTTGTTGCGGGGTTACATCCTACTATCCGGTCAGGTATGGCATGTGAGGTAGAGATGGGCACTGGATATCAGCTAGTACTTGAGATTGCCCGCCGTATTGAGGGCTACCGTTTGAGGGGTAGAGAGCAGATGCAGCAAGACAAGAGGGCCAGATTCTCAGGACAGTTCAGAGGTGACCCAGCCAGGGGCAGAGGTCACTTTGGGAGGGGTCAGCCCAGTAGGCCCCCAGCTCCAACACCACCGGCTCAGGGGTGCTCCAGCGCGCTCATATTTCAGCGCTATGCTGGAGAGTTCTTACCGCCTACCAGTTATTTAGGGTTCATCCAGTGGGTATTCAGGTCCTCAGGAGTCTTCCGGTCCTTATTTCAGTGCCATGCCGGAGAGTTCTTACCGCCCGTCGGCTACTCAGGCTTCTTCTAGTAAGCCTTCTGGTATTTAGGGTCAGCCATCCGGATAGCAGGCCACTGCACCACATTGTTTTGAGTGTGGGGACGCAGGCCATATGAGGAGACACTGCCCCAGGCTTAGGGGCAAGGCAATAAAACAGGGGCAGCAACTCGTGACTCCAGTACCAGCGGTCCAGCCACCTAGAGGTGGAGAGCAGACTGGCAGAGGTCGTTCTAGGGGTAGAGGCCAGGCAGGGAGAGGTCAGTCAGCTGGAGGCCAGATAGCCAGTGCTCCAGCTAAATTCCATGCCCTCCCAGCCAAGCCAGATGCATTGGCCTCAGATGCCATCATCACATGTATTATTTCTGTCAGCGGTAGAGGTGCATCGGTATTATTTGATCTAGTTTCTACTCATTCATATGTATCATCTCTGTTCGCTCATTTTCTGGCTATTTCTCCTGAGCCCTTGGGTGTTCCTGTTCATGTGTCCACTCTAGTGGGTGATTTTGTAGTTGTGAACCGGGTCTACCGGTCTTGTGTGGCTATTTTCTGTGGTCTTGAGACTAGAGCAGACCTCCTGTTGCTCGATATGATCGATTTTGAGGTTATTCTCGACATGGATTGGTTATTTTCATATCACGCCGTTCTAGATTGCCATGGCAAGACGGTTTCTCTAGCGATACCAGGGGCCGAGATTGGAGTGGAGGGGTTCCGCTGTGGATATACCTAGCAGGGTCATTTCCTTCCTAAAGTCTCAACGCATGGTTGAGAAGGGGTGTTTGGCCTACTTAGCTTATGTTCGAGACACCACCGCAGAGTCTCCGATGATGGATTCAGTGCCAGTAGCCCGAGAGTTCGCCGATGTTTTTCCTTCTGATCTTCTTGGCATGCCTCCGGATCATGATGTTGATTTCTGTATTGATCTGGCTCTAGGCACTCAACCTATATCTATCCCGCCGTACCGTATGGCTCCTAGGGAGCTGAAGGAGCAGTTGGAGGAGTTGCTAGCAAAGGGGTTTGTTAGGCCCAGCTTATCGCCTTGCGGTGCACCAGTGCTATTTGTAAAGAAGAAGGATGGGACTATGCGGATGTGCATTGATTACCGCCAGTTGAACAAAGTCACCATCAAGAACAAGTATCCATTGCCCCGTATTGATGACTTGTTTGACCAGCTGCAGGGTGCTAGGGTGTTCTCTAATATTGACCTGAGGTCAGGGTATCATCAGCTAAAGATTCGGGATTTAGATGTTCCGAAGACCGCATTCAGGACTAGATATGGCCACTATGAGTTCCTGGTGATGTCATTTGGCTTGACTAATGCTCCAGTGGCATTTATGGACTTGATGAACAGGGTGTTTAGGCCCTATATTGATTCCTTTGTTATTGTCTTCATTGACGACATCTTGATATACTCGCGTAGCCTGGGGGAGCACGAGCAGCATTTGAGAGTAGTGCTTCAGACCTTGCGAGAGCAGAAGCTTTATGCTAAGTTCTCCAAGTGAGAGTTTTGGCTAGAGTCAGTAGCATTCTTAGGGCATGTAGTGTCAGGAGAGGGTATTAAAGTGGATCCCAAGAAGATTGAGGCAGTTCAGAGTTGGCCACGTCCTATTTCAATGACCAAGATCAGGAGTTTCTTGGGGCAAGCAGGTTATTACCGGTGATTTGTGCAGGGTTTTTCATCTATTGCATCCCCTCTGACTAGATTAACCCAAAAGGGTGCCCCATTCTGTTGGTCCGATGATTGTGAGGAGAGCTTCCAGAAGCTCAAGACGAACTTGACTACGGCACCAGTTCTTGTATTGCCTTCCGGTTTAGGGATGTATACAGTGTATTGCAATGCTTCTCGCGTTGGCTTGGGATGTGTACTAATACAGGAGGGGCGAGTTATTGCATATGCTTCACGTCAGCTGAAAGTTCATGAGAAAAATTACCCTGTGCACGATCTAGAGTTGGCGGCCATTGTTCATGCTCTTAAGATATGGAGACATTATTTATATGGAGTGTCATGTGAGGTTTATATAGACCATCGCAGCTTACAGCATTTGTTCAAGCAGAGGGATCTTAATTGGAGGCAGCACAGGTGGCTTGAGCTACTAAAGGATTATGACATTACCATTCTTTATCATCCAGGCAAGGCAAATGTGGTAGCGGATGCCTTGAGTAGGAAGGCGGAGAGCATGGGTAGCTTGGCATTCATTCCTGCCGAGATGAGACCATTAGCTTTGGACGTTCAGTCTTTAGCTAGCCGGCTGGTGAGATTGGATATTTCAGAGCCCAATCAGGTCCTAGCATGTGTGGTTGCTCAGTCTTTTTTGTTGGGGAAGATTAA
Organism: Nicotiana glauca; assembly: GCA_026770625.1. Classification (NCBI taxonomy): domain Eukaryota; kingdom Viridiplantae; phylum Streptophyta; class Magnoliopsida; order Solanales; family Solanaceae; genus Nicotiana; species Nicotiana glauca. Next base: position 30,392 of record MU773800.1, read on the forward strand.
GGCCCGACAACTCGATGATCCACGTCTGGCAATTCTCAGAGAGTCAGTACTTCAGGGAGGTGCCAGGGAGATTTTTGTTGGTGAGGATGGTGTGCTACGGCTTCAGGGCCGTGTATGTGTTCCTAATGTTGATGGCTTGAGAGAGAGAGTTCTAGAGGAGGCCCACAGTTCGAGGTACTCCATTCATCCACGTGCCACGAAGATGTATCGTAACTTGAGGCAGCATACTAGTGGCGGAGGATGAAGAAGGACATTGCGGAGTATGCGGCTAAATGTTTGAATTGCCAGCAGGTCAAGCATGAGCACCAGAGGCCAGGTGGCCTACTTCAGCAGATGCCCATTCCGGAATGGAAGTGGGAGCGCATCACTATGGATTTCGTGGTTGGGTTGCCGCGGACTCAGCGGAAGGTTGATTCAATGTGGGTTATTGTGGATATATTGACCAAGTCCGCCCATTTCATTCCAGTGACAACTACTTATACGGCAGAGAGGTATGCTCAGATTTACATTCGGGAGATAGTGAGGTTGTACGGTGTGCCGGTCTCCATCATATCAGACAGAGGCCCTCAATTCACTTCCTATTTCTGGAGAGCTGTTCAGAGTGAGTTGGGGACCCGTGTGAAGCTTAGCGTGACATTCCATCCTCGGACCGACGAGCAGTCGGAGCGGACAGTTCAGATTTTAGAGGATATGCTTAGAGCATGCGTGATTGACTTTGGAGGGCAATGGGATCAGTTCTTACCCTTGGCGGAGTTTGCATATAATAACATCTATCAGTCCAGCATAGAGATGGCCCCGTATGAGGTATTATATGGTCGGCGTTGTCGTTCTTCGATCGGGTGGTTTGAGCCTGGTGAGGCTAAGCTGCTTGGTATAGACTTGGTTCAGGATGCCTTAGATAAGGTAAAGTTGATTCAGGAGAGACTCCGCACAGCTCAGTCCAGGCAGAAGAGTTACGCGGATCAGAAGGCGCGTGATGTATCATTTATGGTTGGCGAAAAGGTTCTCTTGAAGGTTTCGCCCATGAAGGGCATTATGAGATTCGGGAAGAAGGGCAAATTGAGCCCAAGGTTTATTGGCCCCTTTGAGGTGTTGAGGCGAGTTGGGGAGGTTGCCTATGAGCTTGCTTTACCTCCCAGTTTATCAGGAGTTCATCCAGTCTTCCATGTATCGATGCTCAGGAAGTATCATGCCGACTATTCGCATGTGTTGGATTTCAGTACCATTCGGTTAGATTAGAGCTTGAGCTACGAGGAGGAGCCAGTTACCATTGTTGATAAACAGGACTGCCAGTTGAGGTCCAAGAGGATTTCTGCGGTAAGAGTCTAGTGGAGGGGCCAACCGGTCGAGGAGGAAACTTGGGAGTTCAAGGGGGACATGCGGAGCCGATATCCCCACTTATTCAGCAGTCCAGGTACCTTTCTATGTCCATTCGAGGACGAACGTTTGTTTAAGAGGTAGAGGATGTAACGACCCGACTATTCATTTTGCATTTTCGAACCCCGTTCCCTTAAATAATACTTTCCGCACTTGCTCTAGCTAATTTATGACTTGCAGGGATGGGTGGTTCAGAAGTTAGAAGAGTTCTGAGCAAGATTAAGCCTAGTTGATTCTTTAAGTTCCTTTAAAAAGGCCAAGTTTGACTTCGGTCAACATTTTGGGGAAACGAACCCAGAATCAATATTTTACAATTTTTTAGGGTCTGCGGGAAAATATGGAACCTGGGCATATGCCCGGAATCGAATTCCGAGGTCCCTAGCCCGAGTAATGAATTTTTATGTAAAATTGTTAAGTTTATGTTTCAAAGAATTAAATAAACTAAGAAATCATGTTTCATAGGTATCGGGTTCGAATTTCGATTCTGAAACTTGGTACAAGTATGAAATATCAGTTAAGACCTACCCGTAAAATTTGGTGTCGATACGAGTAGTTTAAGGGCATTTTGACCCGTTGGAGGAAAGTTTAGAACTTGAAGTTCAATAATTTGAGATATTGGGTTTTGGGGTGTGATTCCTCAATTTAACGTTGTTTTGAGTGTTTTAAGGGTTCGAGTAGGTCCGCCTCGTGATTTCACACTTGTTGGTATGTTCGGGCGGGACTTGGGAGCCCCGAGCATCAAATGGTTGAGGTTCGAGTGAGGTGAAAACTTAGAAAAAGGACTAAGGTTGCTGCTTCTGTCATAACCGCATCTGCGGTTCTTGGACCGTAGAAGAGGGACCGCAGATGTGGCCATTGAGTCGCAGAAGCAAAAAGGGGGCCGAACTAGGTAAACCACAAAAGTGGTCATCTAACCGCAGAGGCGGTTCCGCTTAAGCGAATGTCAGACTGCAAAAGCGATCGAGCCCAACTGGCCCAGGACCGCAGAAACGGCCCAGTGACCACATAAGCGGTCTCGCCTATGCGGCCCTAGACCGCAGAAGCGGTCCAGTCCCTTATTGCCAAAAGCTGCAGAAGCGGCCTAGTAACCGCATAAGCGGTCTCGCTTATGCGGCCCCAGACCGCAGAAGTGGAAATCGCTGGGGGGCAGTAGCTCATTTAATACAAACTCAACTCCATTTTTAACACATTTCTCTCAACACTTGGGCGATTTTGGGGGTTTCAAAGAGAGAGTCTCCACATATCACTGCAAGGTAAGTAATTCCCACTTACTTTTAGTTCAAATACATAAATATTAGGTAGATTTAACACTAAAAATTTGGTAAAATCAAGGGATTTGAGCTAGACCTAGGGTTTAATGAAAACTAAGGTTTTATCACATAATTTGCCATGTAATGAACTAGAAATCATATATTTGTGATCCTTAGGTGATAGGGAATAACTTCCTTCGAAAAATCTCGGAATCCGTGCACGTGGGCCCGGGGTCGAAATTTTGAAAACTTGTGTTAATGGTTGGGGAATTGCTTAAATAGCTAGAATTTAACCTTGTAAGCCTTTATTCACTAGTTCTACTTCGTTTGATTAGTTCGGGATTGTCCGGCTTCGAATTAAGGACTTGGGCTCATTCTTGGACATTAGGAGTGCACTTTGGAGCGAGGTGAGTCTCCTTTCTAACCTTGTAAGAGGGAATTGTCCCCATAGGATTGTAAATGAGTAATTGTTGCTAAATGCGGGGGCTCGCACGTACTAGGTGACGAGAGTCTGTGCGTAGCTACAATATGATAACTGTTCGGGTAGTTTAGGACCCATGTCATGTCTAATTGGGGAATATCTCTTATTTTAAATTGTCAATATGATCATTTTGACTTGCTAGAGACTTGAGGGAATGAAAAGTGAACGTATGAGTTGTTGAGCCTTGGTAGGAATTACCTTGTATATAATTGAGCCGTATGTGCTTTTCTTGATATTTTCTTGATGATTATGTATCGGGCCGATCGCCTCGTTGATAATAGATGCATCTATGGTTCGTGCCGCTCGACCCTCGGTAGTGCAAAATTTATTTTCCGTTGGAGCGGGCCGTCGACCTTGGCATGTTTGTGCATGATTTATATGCTTGCATTTAGTTATGACATGATCACATATTTGATATGAAAAGGGAAAGACAGGCAATTTAATTATGACAAAAACATGAATATGGCTCTTTTATTAAACTAGTGTTATTGGAAATCCTTCCTGCTGTACATATCTCCTTATTATATTATATTATCTCGACCTTAGTAAGTACCAAGTCGACCTCTCGTCTCTACTTCTTCGAGATTAAACGGGATACTTACTGAATACATGTGGTTTATGTACTCATGTTACGCTTCTGTACTTAAATGTACAGGCTTTGAGGCAAGTGGATCTGGGCATTTTCCTGGTGCACAGCAGTGAGCATGCTTGGGGACTTCTACGGTAAGCTGCTTCTTTCTCATGCCGATCCGCAGCCAAAGAAGTCCTTTTTTGTACTTTTGTTTCTATCTATCCTGATTCAGACAGTAGGCAAGTGTATTATTCTTTTGTGTACATTCTACTAGTCGCCCGTAACTTGTGACACCAGGTCCTGGCACACACAGTAGCAGACATTTATTTTTGGGGTTGTATTGCTATTGTAGCACTTTAAGATCCTTACTGGTCTTACCTTTTATGTCTGAATATCTAGTATAACTGTTTATTGGCTAAGGTAAAATGAGAACTTAATCACATTTCCGCATCGGCTGGCCTGACAATGGTGTTAGGCGCCATCATGACCTATTATGATAATACGTAACCGAATAAAATAATTCAAATGCATATACTTGAAATAAACTTCAATAAAGAAACATACTTTGCGTACTATCTATAGTAATAAAGCATTGTTGGTTCAAGAAGTTCACTAGCAAAGACCTCTACAAAACCAAATGTATTCATATTTATAGTATCAATATAAAAAATAATAAACATCACAATTGTTCAAATGGTCTTCATCATTAAAGTATCAAATTGATTTGTGGCTATCATTTCCAATTGCATCAACCGTGTATTCTTATACATTCAAAATGAAATTAAAAACTAGAAAGAAACAAATATATAGTATGCACTATTTATATGGTACTAAGAACTAATGAGATTTTATTTCACTACTATAGCATAACATAGCTTCACAATCTCAAATTATATGACGGCCAAGGTAATAAGACATTTTATTTTCTTCAATTAACACTAGTATTAATTTACAACTTCACCAATCCTTTTTTGGCAGTAGACTATTTACCACCTCCAAAGATCCGGTGGCTAAAATATGGAATGGCTTATTCCTTCCTCTTCCTAAGAATAATATTCACGTAATAAGTAAAATTTGCTCTATATATCCCCATTAATAATGAGTTAAAGTAAATTGTATAGTAAGTAATAGATAATGTCATTCTTCAATTAACATCTAAATCAATCTACAACTTCACTGTAGACTGAGCATCTCATTCTCCCCTTGCTTAAATCATATTTATAAACAAGTGGTACTAGTTATTTAAATTTTGAGTACATCACTACCAAAAGTTATTATTACTATCCATGCCAGATGACTATGTACTTATGAAGTTTAAGATATTAAAATTTACATTTGAACTAAAACACTACCTTACAAAATACACAGAGAAATAAAAATCCCTTTTACTAGTCAAACAAAGTATTTGATAATTCGGTTATTACTGGTACTAGTTATGTGACGACCCGACCCGTCACCTCATGTGTTACTGCTCCTTTTTCCCCATTTATTGCTTCTTCATGTTTCATTTTCGGCATTTGGTGAGTTAGAGTCGAATCGATTTGGTTTTGGTAGGAAATGAGATATTTAGTCTCTTTAAGGAAGGCTTATATTGGAAAAGTCAACCGGATATTGACTATTGAGTTAGAGGGTTCGGATGTGAATTTTGGTAATTCGGTTAGCTTCGGGGGGTGATTTGTGACTTAGGAGTGCGATCGGAATTGATTTTGGAGGTCCAGTGTAGAATTAGGCTTGAATTGGCGAAGTTAGTATTTTGGCGAATTCCGTTTGGTAGGCGAGATTTTGATCCGGGGGTCGGAATGGAATTTTGAGAGTTTCAATAGTTCCGTTAGGTGATTTTGGGTATGTGTGCAAAATTTCAGGTCATTCAGAGGCGTTTTGGTTGGGTTTTTGATCAAATGCGTATTTCGGAAGTTTTGAAGAAACTTAGGCTTGAATCCAATGTGAATTGATGGTTTTACTATTGTTTGATGTGTTTTGATGATTGGAACAAGTTCGTATGATATTTTGGGATATGTTGGTGCCTTTGGTTGAGGTTCTGGGGGTCTCGGGGTGATTTCGAATAGCTAAACGGAGGTTTTGAACTTTGAATTTGTTGCAGAAATTGCTCAACTGTTGCAGACCAAAAATTGGTCTTCGCGTTCGCAGTCCTTGGTACGCGTTCGCGAAAGGGTATTTTGTAGACCATCGCATTTGCGTGGGGTGGCCTCGCGTTCACGTAGAATGGTCCTGGGGCCCTGCCAAGTTTGTTCAACGCATTTGCGACATTGGGTCCGCGTTCGCGTAAGGAGAGAAATTTGTTCATCGCGATCGCGACATGTGGAACGAGTTCGTGTAGTAGGAGGTCCTGAAGAATCACGTTCGCAGGCTTGGAGCCACTTTCGCATAAGGTTAAATAATGGTCAACGATATTTGTTCATCGCGAACGGGGGGGTGTTGACCGCGTTCGTGTAGGGTAAAAACTGGCATACAGAAGGGTTTTTATATCATTTCATCCGCGAAGCTTGGTTCATTTTCCTCCATTGTTGAGCACCTTAAGAGCTTTTTGGTATAAATTGAAGAGGGTTTCGACGGGAATCGATTGGAGGTGAGTCCTATGGCCTAGAAACACCATTTTATTTAAGAATCAACCTGTAAATTCATAGAAATTTGGGTAAAATTGGAAGAACTAGGACTTGAGTTTTTGATATTTAAAATTGGGATTTGATAGGTCATTTGAGCTCCGATTTTGGTAAATTTGATATGTATGAACTCTTGGCGAGACGAGGAATACGGTGATGTAAATTTTGTAATTTTTCGAGAAGCGGGCTCGGGGCTCGGCTTTTGCTAGTTTCGAGATTTTTGCTATTTCTCGATTGTTTTTGATTGGGTATTGTTCTCTTACCATATTGTGATGTATTCACTCTATTTTTGGTTAGATACGACGCGCGTGGAGGCTGGTTTAAGGGGCAAAGGCATCGCGGGCTAGAGATTTCACCGGTTCGAGGTGAGTAATACTTGTAAATGATATCCTGAGGGTTTAAACCCTGGATTTGCACACCATAGTGCTGTATTGAGGTGACTTGCACGCCGGATAGCGAGCGTGGGGTAGAGCACCATTGGGGGATTGCGACTTGGTCCGTCCCGGTTGTTGAGTTTACTGCGTAATTGACTGAAATCTACCTGATATTGTCATGATTTGGGCTGATTGCCATATTTGGGCTGATTGCCAATTGTTTTAATCCTTCAGGGATTGATGTTACAGTTTTCGCATTACTTATGCATATTATTTGATCTCAGTCCAAGGTTTTAAGTACTGTTTCACAAACTCAGCCATCTTTCTAAGATTTGAAAACGTAAACGATATTTTACTGACGTTTTGAATTGAGAACTGTTATTTTATTATTGCCCAAAGGGCTTATGTGCATTTGTGGACTGAGCATGGATCGGGCTGCGCGCCGCAGCAGTGTTAAATGTGCGTTTCTGGACCGAGGATGGATCGTGCTACACGCCGCAGCAGTGTTACATTGATATTGCGCTTGGGTTGTAGGAGCCCCTCCAGAGTCTGAACCCCCATAGTGAGTGCGGGTACCCAAATGGATCGGGCTGCGCGCCGCAGCGGTCATATGCATTGCATTGCATTCATGCATTAGTTCCTGTTTGTACTACGTGTCATGACATTCAGCACTCTTATTTCATTGGCATCCATGCTGCTTCTTGCACTATTTACCAAATACCTTGGTGTTAATTGTTAGTGGAGTGCTGTGCCAGATGGGCAGACTTATGTGCTGATTTGCACTATCTGATTTTGCATTCATTTGCTTAACTGTTGAAAAATATATTTTCAAAAGAGGTTTTAACTGAGCCCAGGTATTTTCTAAAGGATTTCACGGTTTTACTATTTTTTCAAAGGGTTGCACTATTCTATATAGCATGATGGAGTGCCTTACGTGATTTCTTGCTGCTCAGTTATTATTTATTTTTATTGCTTACTGAGTTGGAGTACTCACTTTATTCCCTGCACCTCGCATGCAGTTACAGGTATTTGTTATCCGGTAGCGGGTTAGAGCTGAATGGGGATTTTGTCATCGTAGCTGGGCAAGGTGACCGCCGGCGTTCGCGGCACCGGACTTCGTCTTTTGATTCTAAACTTTATTCTATGTATTATTGGCCCTGTCGTCGTGTTCAGACTTCTATAGATGCTCGTGACTTGTGACACCCTGGTCGGGTTGTGTTGGGTTGTAGATATCAATTATTATTGTCATTTAATTGTACTTATCTACTCATTTATGTTTAATAATTTTTAAAGAGGCGTCGTTCTGTTGGCTGGCCTTGTCTTCACGAGAAACGCCATCACGATCGGGTTTGGAAATTGGGTCGTGAAAAGTTATTTATATATTGACAAAGATCACATATGGTCTTTGGTTAGAAGTTAGAACTCTAAAGGCTATTGTGCGAAGTTGACCTTCCAATAAACTCTAACTTACACGTTAATTGCAGGCCACACTATTAGGTATTTAGGTGAAGAGGGTACTGGAATTAATTCACCAACAGTAAAAGATAGTAAGATGTAGTAGAAAATATTGACTCGTCCTAGTAGTGGTAAACATGGGCGTTTGACCAAATGCTATTGTAAGATGCAGCAGCAAATATTGACTCGTAAGAGATAGTAACTTATTACCAGGGAATGACTTTATTTTCCATACCACAGCATCTCTCTCAGGAGCATATGTAGCATATCCCATTGATGTTCGTATATTGGGATTCATGGCATCAGATGGCATAGGCAACTCAATTTCCACATTCGTAGCAGTGCTGCCACATGAAGTACACAGTTCAGTGCAAAGATTTCCAAAACACCAATTTGCAGTGATAAAAGAATGATATCTTCAACTGTAGTTCTAGATGGCCAGTATTGCTTTTTATTTGCACAGATCTGTTCTCTAACTTGATAGAGCTTAGAACTATTTTAGTAGAAACTAACATAAAATGGATAGCTGGAATATAAATGAATAGAGGAAACAATTGAAAAAGATGTATTCTACAAGTCAAACTTTGCTATATGTGAGAAAAGAGAAAAATGCTACCTACGCTCCTTAAACTGGCTTCTGGCTTTGACAGAAATCTCAACCCGGCTTCTTGAATGCCTTTCAACTTGAGCTTCTACCGAAATCAGTGGCTTCACCTGAATGTGTTACTAGTAAGGTTATGCACTTTTCAGTTGCCTCAACTAATAAAAGAGGAAAAATCATAGGCACGCTACAAAGAAAACACAGTAACGGAGAACATGAGTTAAACCTGAGTACTGAGTCTATATGTCATCAGATCAAATGATCCATCAGGAGGTATAAAAGATATTGTGCGATCATTTTCAAAATGAGCCAGACGCACACACCTGAAAACGCGCACAAATGGTTTAGACAGAAGGAGTTTATTATTCAAGAGCGAAGAAGCTTTTCTGGTGTACAGTAAGCTTGGCTCAAGGGGGTGGTGCGAGCAATTCATTTGCTAAATTTTACAGCATATTGAGGAAGTAGTCACTTAGTAGACCAATAAACCAATATTTACTAGAAAATGCTTACTGATGAAATTTGATATCATTCAAATCAATGGATTTGCCTTTGGTAGGTCGACCTTGAGCCTCCAATATTAATCTGTCATTAAGCCCAAGCTTGCACTCGGGCATGCCACTGCAATAGATACCATACAACATTTTATCAAAGAAAAAACAGATCATTGTAGGAGTGTACACAATTTTTTGGCTTTCAGTAAGTAAATTTTCTCTGTAAAACTGCGGGGAACAAAAATAGTTTGCACTAAGCTTGCTAAGTTGTGGCTAAGATAGATACAAAAGCATGAACTACATTAGCGGTGTTAAGTGATTATAAGAAGAAACACTTGAAGCTTATGCACCTACTTTCTAACAGCTTATCAGGTGATGTAGTTCATGCTTGTGTATCTATCTTTCTTAGGAAGCTCTACATAAACCAAGTACCTCAAATAAGCTCTCATCTTTAACGCCCCATTAACTTCAGAACGTATTAATTGGCCATTGCTGTTGACAAGGAGATTAACATGTTCGACCACATCCAAATATACCTGATTGAAGACAAAGAAGTTTGATATTTAAGCCAGAAGCTAATCTAACAAGAGATGCATAAGGACTAAGGGAAATAAAAAGTTCATACTTCATTATTCTTATAAGGTTAACTATGATGACTGGTCAAGAGTATATATGGACTGTAAACCAATTTTATTGCCATTGCAACAGTATTCTAGTGGTTGTCACGACCCCAATCCCGGTCGTGATGGCGCCCAATACAACTGCTAGGCAAGCCCGACCATTTACACTCTCAACCCGAGCATGAAGCTCAAAACCAGTCATTTGAATATCATTATCAACAATAAAGCTAATAATTTTAATGTATAGATAGATATAAGCCAAATATCAAGAAAATGCTGAATACGCTCCCAAAGACCTCGGGGTCATAAGTCTAGAGCCTCTAACAATACAGTGAAATAAAACTCCAATAATATATAGTTTCAAAAACTGCAGAAAGATAATAAAAAGGGATAGGGGAGGAGTCGGGTCCTGCGGACGTCAGGCAGCTACCTCGACAACTCCGAATAAACTCTGAAATCAGCAAAAGCTCAGCTAAACTCCCGGGGTACCTGAATCTGCACACATGGTGCAGGGAGTAAAGTGAGTACTTCCAACTCAGTGGTAATAGACATGTATAATGACTGACAGTAAGAAATCCCGAAATATAACAATGTAAAGCTATAATCAATACTCCTACACATTTAACAGTGTAATGACAACAATTAATGACAGATAACACAGGCAGGTATAGACGTATGAATGCAATGCAATGTACATGATCACTGCGACGCGCAGCCCGGTCCATTTGGGTACCCGCGCTCATTGTGGGGGTTCAGACTCCGAAGGGGATCCTACAGCCCAAGCGCAATATCATCGTAACATTCGCTGCGGCGTACAGCCCGATCCACAATCAGTCCAATTATATGCATGCAAGCCACATGGGCACAGCCAAACTTACCAATTTCAGTTCCAATTATCAGAAATTATAAATTAAGTGGTTAAAACCTTAGAATTTACAAGTCATTTCAAGACAATATTTAACTCAGGACTGATATCATGAAAACATGCTAAACATTATGGAAACAGTGATAATAATCCCTACAGGATCCAAATAATCGGCATACAGCCCAAATATAACCATAACCATCCAAGTAGGAGGTTTGTCAACTAATTTCTAGCCAATAACACAGTACGAACATCATTCGGTAGGACTAAGCAATAGTCCTCAATCACAATCGACCCCGCACTCACCGTAAAGTATGTGACTCGCCTCAATATAGCGTCACAGTGTGATATACCGGGGTTTCAAACCCTCAGGTCATCATCTACATCTATTACTCACCTCAAGCCGGCCACAAAACTAGTCCGCTATGCCTTTTCCTCTTGAATCCGCCTCCTCGCGCGCCGAATCTGGTCAAAACCATAATGAATACATTATAATAGGCTAATGGAACATAACCCAATTGAAAGAACTCGAAAAATACCCAAAAATACGAAGTTGGTTAAAACCCGAGCCACGGGCCCACTTCTTGAAAAATTACGAAATTCACATCACCGGAATCCTCGTCTCGCCACGAGTCCGTACATATAAAATTCATCAAAATCGGAGTTCAAATGGGCCATCAAATCCCAAATTTACATTCCAAAAACCGAGCCCTAGTTTCTTCAATTTTTACCCAAATTTCAGAGAATTAAAGGATGAATCTTCAATTAAATGGTGTTTCTAGGCCACGAGACTTACCTCCAATCACTTCCCGTCAAAATCCCCTTCAAAATCTACCAACAAGCTCTCAAAGTGATGCAAAAATGGAGGAAATATGAGATAGGTCGCAGATGAAATATCCTTTAAAACCATACTGACGCCCAGTTATTTCTTCTACCCGAACGCGTGGGTCCTCCTGCGTTCGCCCCCTTTTACTCTACGCGAACGCGTAACTGACCTCGCGAACGCGATGCCCCCTTTTCCTTTACTACGCGAACGCGTACTATCCCATGCGAACGCACTGAACAAAACAAGTTGGCCCTTTACCTCTTCTACGAGAACGCGTGGCCTTCTCCCGCGAACGCGGTGGCCAACCTCACAGGCCTACGCGAACGCGCGCGAAGACCCCAAACTCCAAACCTACGCGAATGCGAAGACTAAAATTAGTCTGCAACTGCTGTTGCATTTTCTGCAGAAATTCATAAGTCCAAACTTCCCGGAAAGTCATTCGAAATCACCCCGAGGCCCCTGGGACCTCAACCAAAAACACCAACCTACCCCAAAACATCATACGAACTTATTTCAATGATCAAAACACGTCCAACAACACAAAAATCACCAATTCACTACGGATTCAAGCCAAAGTTTTCTTCAAACTTCCAAAACTCACATTCGATCAAAAACCCAACCAAACGACGTCCGAATGACCTGAAATTTTGCACACATATCCAAAATCACCTAACAAAGCTAATGCAACTCTAGGAATTCAATTCCGACTCTCGGATCAAAATCTCACCTATCAACCGGAATCCGCCAAAGTTCAAACTTCGCCAATTCAAGCCTAATTCTACACCGGACCTCCAAATTTAATTCCGATTGCACTCCTAAGTCACAAATCATCC
>MU773804.1:0-43570 GCA_026770625.1 Nicotiana glauca
AAATGGGATCGTGTGGCACGCCGACCACTTATATATTAAGAAATGGGATCGTGTGGCACGCCGACCACTTATATAGACCACAATTTATATGATTTTTGGCATTGGCCATAGTTGCCGGTAGCCTATTATGTACTGTTATTGGCCATAGTTGCCGGTGACATATTGATAAATGAGATTATATTGAATTGGGAGCGAGTGGTACGCCTACCACAAGATACAAAATAAAATGGGATCGGGTTGCACGCCGCAACGGTATAATATAATGAGGATCGGGTTCCACGCCGTAACGGTGTTAAATAAGATTGGAATGGATTGCGCTTGCAACGAGATGTGATCTGAAAGTGAAATCTGCCTTTATTTTCCTTATTCTTGTTAGTGGCTGGATTTTGATTCCTTATAATGGTGATGTCGTGCACTTTCTACTGCTGTGTTTATTTGTAGTTATCAATTCAAGTGTTTAAAATGTTTGAATGCTTTTACTGTTGTGACCCTTCGTGTTAGAACGTACAGTGTCTACATTATTTCACCGCATTTATATATATATATATATAGTGTTCAATATTTCAAGCTTCAATAATTATACTTTATTTGAAAAGGGTATTTTCTTTATCAAATGATTACTAAAAATAACTTCATCTTTTCTTGTTGATTTCCTAATTGGGTTGGAAGTTGTATTATACTTTATGTTAAGTAAATGAGGCTCATTAAACATTCTTAATTGTATTGGGTCATGGACCCTGTGAACTGAGTAACAAGAGAATATTCTTGTGCAATATGAAATAGAAATATGTTGGCACAAGGTGCCGGGAAAAATATTATAATTTTATTTAACTGCACGCGAGTTGTCCGTGCGGTTGTAATATAAATGTGGGCACGAGATGCCGTAAAAATATGAAAGTGGGCCGAGACCTATATTATTATGATTTTGAAATGAGGCGTCACAAGGTGACCTTTACCCGAAAGAATTATATTCGAAATATACTTATTTGAAGGAAATATTTTCGAAACATATTTATTGAAAGCATATTATCCTAGAGATTATTACTTGAAAGATTTATAGGCGAAATATTTATTTTTGAAAGACTCGATTAATTGATTGCACTTGTATTTATTATTTGTTGAGAAGCATTTGTGGTGTTCTTGTTGCCTGATATTATATCATTGGTTGATCATTGTTGTAATTACTGTTATTTGTTTCCTATTATTTTGTACGCTATAAACTGCACAGGTTTATCTGAGTGTCTGGTCCTAGCCTTGTCACTACTTCGCCGGGGTAGGCTAGACACTTACCAGCACATGGGGTCGGTTGTGNCAGGCTTTGGAGTCACCTTCTTATTTTATATTCTCTTATTGTACTTATTCTCTTACGGTAGCGAAAAACTCTATAGAACTTATGACTTGTACTACCGGTTTTGGGAATTATAAATTGTTTAGAGAAAATTAAATTTGGAAGTTGATAAATATCGATCTTATTTCAGTTAATGTTAGGCTTACCTAGTTTAGAGACTAGGTGCCATCACGACTCCTTCGGAGGGATTTTTGGGTCGTGACAAGTGGACTGAATCAGCTGTACCATATATTGTTTAAGCTCAAAGTGACCAATGATATCAGGCTTCACAATAGCCCGAGTCATATTAGAAAGATTTGTCCTTGCAACTTCTATCACGAGACGCCCTTGGTTACCTGCCATCCCTATTGTTTGTGGTTGAACTAAAATGTCCAACTCTTCTTCTGGTTTGTATCTAGCTTCCAACTCCCTCCTCGCTCGATGAAGTGTTCTTTCAATTTCAGGATCAAGAGGAAAGAGATTGCTTGTGCTTCTACTCCTCCGCATTCAGGAGAAGAGCTTGCACAACACAAACAAAGTGAACCGAAAATTGATGCTCAGTCAAGTAGCTAATTTCTAACTCCCCGGCAACGGCGCCAAAAACTTGTTGCGGCCAAAACACTCACGCAAGTATACGCAATCGACAAGTAATATAGTGATAAATAAAGTATCGTTCCCACGAGGAGTTGTGATTAACTTATTGACTGATGCAAGTTCAAACAATTATCCGTTCAAGCTAAATTATCACTAAATATATAAAGAACCAATTTACAAATTACTTAGTAATTCAACAATAATACAACACAAAATTACTACAACACTTATACAATTTTCTTTTAGCAATTTATATGAACGATATTCCAGGGTCATGGGATTGCTAGAGATCATGCCAAATTCTTAGCTTAAGATTGATTTATTGAATTATCTGGATGATTGATTATAGGGTTAATAATACCCATAAGAATCTATCGAATTCTTATGCGCCTATTCAAGTTAAATTAATACATATATGTCTATGGCATTAATATTAACAAAAAATGCATTCACAATTCCTATTTTCAACCAAATAAGGCAATTAAGTATATTTCTATCTTAATCGTGAATCTTTTACCCGATGCCTAGGATCAAGATCTGTTCTATTTGATTTTATATGTAATCAAGAATTTCCTTTTTCAAGTTTAACTCAAGATTCATAAATAGTATTTCACTGTTAGCTACGCAGTAAAATAATTAATAGCAGAATCAAATAAATAACCCATAACGATAAATTCAAGATCTTCGATATAAGCTTCAAATAACAAGATTATCTAACACCCATAACCCCAGAATATTTGGGTTTCTAGCTACTCATATTTATACAAATATCAAAAATAAAATTCTTAAACATAATATAAGTAAATACCAGGAGAAGGTTTAGAAAAACGTTTTCCATCCTTGCTCAAAGTTGATGTTCCTCCTTGATTCTCTTCTCCAAGTGAATCTCCTTCTTCTCCTCTCTCTAAAAATCCGTTCTCTCATCAATAATGGCAGCTTCTGCCTTCAAAGATCATATGTGAAGGCGGTTTTGATAATTATGCCCTTTTTAGTCTGAAATAGAACATTTCTGCGATTTTTACAGACCCACGGCGCGCCCCACGGAGCCCCGGGCGACTCGTACATGGATTAGATAGAGGTAGAATACGATTTAACATAGCAAAACAAGTCAAGCGCAAAATGTTGCACTGTCGTGGTGCCCTACACGGCGCGGGAGTGCAATTTTTTGCCTTGCTTCATTTTTTCTCTTGTTTTTCTATCCGGACTTGCTATTTGACCCGAACACGATCCCAACTTTATTTATTTAGCTTTTACTCTGACTTCAAAGCCTAAAATTAATCAAAATCATCTCAAATATAATTCATAAGTCGGAATCGCTTCGTGCAAGACATAAAACATGAATTTAGTATAATTCATTATCATTTAAGCTCAAATCATTGTGAATTTCAATACTTAAAGTGTTGTTAAATTAACTAAAACATGAGTTTTAGCCTATGATCAGAACAAGACGTAGAATCCTCTGCGAGGTTTTCATCTTCTTCTTAATTCCATTATCTGTTATGACTATTTTACATTGTAATGAGTAGCTAAACCCGTTATCTAGGGTTGATGGAACCAATTGTTAGATGAAGTTTTGACTCAATTTTGTTATAATCGAGTCGGATTTATTATATGATTGTTCAACTATATTTTGTATGGTGATTAATTGAATGGGACCTTGATTAATCGTGTCGAATTGCCTTGTGTTGTTTGAGAAAGAATACTAGGTTAGACTGTTATTGAACAACAACACTTTTGGGTAATTAAAGAGATTCATTACTTGAACTTAAAAGTGTGGTTAGAGATAACGAAACTTTGGTGGGATAATTCATAATTGTATAGATTATCAGCTAGAGTCGTTCGAGAGAATGCTCTAGTAAAATATCGTAGTTGATCGAGAGATAATTGCGATAACATAGAGCTCATAATCCTCACAGAGTATTACGACGAGATCATAGTAAAATAGTTAAGACTTAAACTAGCAACTGGGGAAATCAATACCCTAGACTTTTTTACCATTGAATTATCTTTGATTTAGCATATTGCTATTTTTACTATCATTTGAAGTAGTTAAACAAAAAACCAATCTTTATTGATAAAAATCTTGCATCTGGAAAATTTTTGAGTTGATAATAGCATTTCCAAGAGTTGTAATAGATAGGCTAATTCCCAGAGGATTCGACTCCGGACTTAAAACTGGATTATATTTGCAATGACCACTTTGTCTTTTAGAAGGCATAGTTGGGAGTGATTAAATTTTGGTGTCGCTGTCGAGTAATTAATAGTGTTATTTATTAAAACTTAGAAGTAGTGCTAGAATTATTAGTTTAGATCAATTTTCTAAGGTGTTAAACAATTTTTTTCATTGAAATTCTCATGTTTGAACTCTTGTGGGATTCAGGTGTATGCCTAGAAATTATTTGAGGGCTCGCGAACTGCTTGAAGGACTCTCAGACCCCGAGAAAACATTCAAGACATTGAACCGTGACAACAAGAAGAACAAACACTCTCAACAAACACACCAACTTGAAATTGACATAGGTGACGTAAATAACATCAACGAAAACATGATGGATGAACCAGCTGACCCAAACGTCAGAGTGGTAGTACTTCTTATGCCAGAAGCTGCACTTTATTATTGGGCACAACCAACAGCTAACAACCTGACCACTGCCATTGTTGTGCCCCCAATACAGGCGGAGACATTCCAGATCACCACCAACATGTTGGATCTTCTACAGAATAAGGCATTTTTCTCTGGGTCACACATTGAAGACCCTCAACAACACTTGAAAAATTTTCTATCGATTTGGGTGACCCAAAGGCAGCCAAATGTGACCCCTTAAGCTATCAAGTTATTACTGTTCCCATTCTCTATGACTGGGGAAGCTCAAACTTGGCTAAATTCACTCCCAATAAATTCTATTATCACCTGGGAGGAATTAGTCAAGCAGTTCCTGAATAAGTTTTACCCCAACCAATAAGACTGCAAGACAGATTGATGAAATATTGCAGTACAAACAGCAACCAACTAAAACCTTTTAGGAAACTTGGGAAAGATTCAAAGGGATGCTAGTGAAGTGTCCCCAATAGGGTATTCCAGACCAGATGCTCGGCCAGAGATTCTACATGGGGTTAGTAGACAATTTAAAAGCCAATGTATATGCTTCAGCTGGGGGCACATTTTTAGCAAGACATTCACCGAGTGAAAAATCCTTCTTGACAAGATGTCCCAGAACTCGGGGTGGATGACGAGAGTCACAACACTGGCACCAATAGTGCATTCAGTTCCTCTTTACCCAAATAATTCGCATGTAGAGAATATTTCCACACTCATGACTCAGAAGAGTATATTGACAAAGAAGATTGATGAGATGGGTACAAAGCAAGTGCATATCGTTGACACAAAAAATGGAGGATTGTGTACACCCTAATTAATCAGTCTTATGTGTGTTCATGGAGTGGACAAGGTGACAACCAAGGGTTAAAAGAGGATATGAATTATGTCAACAACTTTGGGGGTCAGATACAAGGAGGACAACAATGGAGACTGGCACCAAATCAGTAGTATAGACCAAACATACCACAACCTAGAGGTATGCAACCCCAATGCCAAATGGTGCCATATAAGAGATAACATGGCTATCCACAGCAGAACCAACAACAACTGGCATATCAGCCAGCTCCTCAACAATAAGATAACAACATGGTAGAGATTAGGGGTGTGCTTCAACAACTCATTGGAACAAATGGTAAGATGCAAGAAAAGTTGGCAGTGTATGACTCAGTAATAAAGAACATTGAAACTCAATTGGGGCAGTTGTCCATGGCCTTAAACAACCGCCCCTAGGGAATGTTGCCATCATACATGAACATTAACCCCAAGGAGCAAAACCTAAATCAGTTGATAATAGTAAGTCTCCGAAATGGGAGAGACTTAGGCAGGGAGCAAGAAGTTGCACAATCTAGCAGAGAGAATACGCCAACCACTCCAGTTCCATTTGAGGTAGATGAATCGGCAAAACATACTGAAGTGGTGGTTGAACATGTCCAGGATGATAATGGTACAGCTAAAGAGAGTGAACAGCTGCATAACAGGTGGTACCTCTTGTGCAACAGGACCCCAACAGAGAGAAGCCAACAAGCAGTCCACAAAGGGTGATCCTTGTACCATTCCCTTAGAGACTGGCAAAACAAAAGAAGGAAGATCAATACAGGAAATTCATGGAGATGCTTCGTCAAATTCAATTGAATATTCCTATGATGGATGCTTTGAGGTAGATGCCAGGATATAAAAAGATGATAAAGAAATTAATGTCACGGAAATTTGACTTTCAGGACCTATCCACAGTAACTTTGACACGGACATGTATTGCAGTAGTGACAAGACCTATGGCTCAAAAGATATCTGATCCAGGTAGCTTTACTATCCTGTGTACTATTGGGAGTTATGCCTTTGAAAAAGCATTGTGTGACTTAGGAGACAACATAAATTTGATGCCTTTGGCAGAATATACAAAACTGGGCATTGGCAGAGCTAGACCGACTTTGATTTTGCAACTGGCTGACCGTACAGTTAAAAGACCGACGGGGATTCTTGATGATGTGTTGGTACAAGTGGGGAAGTTTGTATTCCCTGCAGACTTTGTTATTCTGGATTTCCATGTAGATGAAGAGATACCAATCATTTTAGGGAGGCCATTCTTAGCCACTGGGAGAGCATTGATCGATTGTGAAACTAGGGAATTAAGCATGAGGTTGAATGATGAAGAAGTTATATTCAACGTTTAGCGATCCATGAGGAGACCCGGTAAATATGCTAATTTCTCCCTAGTGGAGGCAGTGGATGTGATCCTGCATGAAGATGATGAGATCCTGAATACTAAAGATCCATTGGGAGCTTGCTTCACAAATTTAGAGGAGATGGATAGTGAAGGGTTGGCAGAGTGGGTCATAGCACTCGAAGGCTAAGGATTATGGAAGAGGGAACCTCAGTTCGAGTCCCTTGAGTTAGAAAATAGGGCTACACCACCGGCAAAACCATTAGTAGAGGAACCACCCAAACTGGGAAATCACTTCCAGCTCACCTCAGGTACGATTTTTTAAGGGCTGAATCTATTTTACCTGTTATTATATCATCCGTTTTCCAGATGTACTAGTAGAGCAACTCCAATATGTGCTATAGGAATGTAAGACTACCATTGGTTGGACCATGGCAAGACATAAACGGTATCAGCCCAGCTTTTTGTATGCACAATATTCTCTTGGAAGAAGGGCACAAACCTTCTAGAGAACATCAACGAAGGCTAAACCCGAATATGAAAAAGGTGATGAATAAGGAAGTGATCAAATAGTTATATGCGGGTATCATCTTCCCCATCTCTGACAGGAATTGGGTCAGCCTATTCAGTGTGTGCCCAAAAAAATAGGAATGACGGTCGTACAAAATAAGAATAACGAGTTGATCTCGACTCGTACAGTCACAGGATAGCGGATTTGCATGGATTACCGGAAATTGAACACAGCCACTCGGAATGACCATTTTCCATTGCTATTTGTTGACCAAATATTGGACAGGTTGGTTGGGCGATCTCACTTCTGTTTCTTGGATGGATATTCGGGGTACAATTAGATCTCAATAGCCCCCGAAGACAGACAGAAAACATCTTTCACCTGTTCGTATGACATCTTTGCCTTTCGGAGAATGACTTTTAGGATTTGTAATGCACCGACTACATTCCAACGGTGTATGTTAGCCATTTTCACGGACATGGTTGAAGATATTATGGAGGTATTTATGGATGGTTTCTCCGTGGTGGGGGATTCATTCGAGGACTGTCTTCACAATTTAAAAAGAGTGCTCAGAAGATGTATGGAGACAAATTTAGTGCTGAATTGGGAAAAGTGCCATTTTATGGTACAAGAAGGGATAGTCTTGGGGCATCGAGTGTCCAGTGAAGGAGTCGAGGTTGACCATGCTAAGGATGACATAATTGAGAAGTTGCCACCACCTACTTCAGTCAAGACAGTGAGAAGTTTCCTTAGGCACGCCGGGTTCTACAGCCGATTCATAGAAGATTTCTCTAAGATTTCTAACCCTTTATATAAACTCCTTGAAAAGGATCATGCCTTTGTGTTTTCTAATAATTGCAGGTTGGCATTTGAGGAGCTGAAGAAGAAATTGGTGACTGCACCCATCATTGTTGCACCTAATTAGGAGCAACCGTTAAAGCTCATATGCGATGCAAGAGACTATGTTATAGGATCAGCCTTGGGATAGTGAAAGGATAAACTGATACACCCAATTTACTATATAGCAGAACGCTAAGTGGTGCATAACTCAATTACACCATGACGGAAAAAGAGATGTTCACTGTCATTTTTGCATTCTAAAAATTCAGGTCATACTTGATTGGCTCAAAAGTTATTGTTTACACTGACCATGTAGCAATTAGGTACCTAATATAAAAGAAGGAGTCAAAGACATGTTTGATTCACTGGGTTCTTTTGCTACAAGAATTCGATCTAGAGATCTGTGATAGAAAAGGGACAGAGAACCAAGAAGCTGACCACCTGTCAAGGTTGGAAGGAGCTGAAAAGAAGGTAGAGGTTGAGGATATAATAGAGACATTCCCGGATGAATAGTTACTAGCAATGACAATGGAGGAGGCATCGCGGTATGCTGATATTGCGAATTATTTAGCAAGCGGTATTGTACCTTAAGAACTCTTTCAATTCAAAAGAAAAAGTTCTTTCGCGATTGTCGATCTTATTATTTGGATAAACCTCTATTGTTTAAAATATGTGTAGATAACATGATCTAGAGGTGTATCCCTGAGAAAGATCAACATTCTGTTTTGCAGGCTTGTCATGCTTCACCATATAGTAGATACTTTGGAGGAATTCGAATAGCAACAGTGTGTTGGAATCGGGTTTTTATTGACCAACTCTGTTCAAGGATAACCACGCTTGGGTCAAAATTTGCGATGAATGCCAAAGGACAGGCAACATATCTCGCCATCACGAGATGCCAATGGCCACAATTAAAGAGGTGGAAGTTTTTGACATGTGGGGGATCGACTTTATGGGGCCTTTCGTCAGCTCGTATGGTAAGAAATATATATTGATAGCAGTTGATTATGTCTCCAAGTAGGTCAAAGTGGTGGCTCTCCCAACCAATGGTGCAAAATGGGTAACACACTTTCTAAAGAAAAACATCTCCACACGTTTTGGCACCCAGAGAACTATAATCAGTGATGGTGGAACCCATTTTGCAATAGAGTATTTGCACGACTGTTGGAAAACTGTGGAGTTTGTCATAATGTGACCACCCCTTATCACCCATAGTCGAGCGGGCAAGTTGAAGTGTCAAATAAGGAAATTAAAAGTGTCCTTACAAAAACAATGAATGCAACAAGGACCGATTGGGAGAAGAAGCTTGATGATGCATTGTGGGAATAACACACAACATTCAAAACTCCAATTGGTATGTCACCATACAAGTTGGTGTTTGGAAAGGCATGCCACCTTCTGGTAGAGCTCGAACAACAGCACTTTGGGCAGTACGACAGTTGAATTTGGATATGGAGACCGTAGGCACCAGTAGAGTTACTAGGTTACATGCGCTCGAGGAATTCAGGTTCCAGGCATTTTAGAGTGCTAGATTATTCAAAGAAAGGAAGAAACTAATGCATGATAAGCACATCTTGGATTGAGACTTCAAACCCGGAGATCTAGTGTTGTTATACAACTCGAGATTGAGATTTTTCACGGTAAGTTGAAGTCCCGGTGGTAAGGACCCTTTAGAGTGGTACAAATGTTCTTAAGTGGAGTTGTAGAGATTGAATCAGAAGATGGGACAAATAAGCTCACAGTAAATGGGAAAAGGTTTAAACATTACCTTGGAATGGCCGAAGAAAAATGGGATAGAGTGGTAATAACTTTGGAAGAGCCCAAGTACGCGAATGAGGAGTGATGATCAAAGCTTGCATCGTGCCACAATATTTAATCAGGCGCTTCCTAGGAGGCTACTCATGGTCTGTTGTAATTCATCCTGCCTCGACATTAAATCCAGTTATAGTTGGGAGGCAACCCATTTTTTGTGTTTTTCTTTATTTTTCGTGTTTGATTTTGAATTGGGAAAATATTGACATGTTTATAAATTCTGCAGGAATGAGGTTGTGCAAATTGGAATGACTCGGAGCGAAGAAATCATAAAAAAGGGCCAAAAGTGGCTAAATTGGAAAAACTAAAAAAATGGCCAGCACTAGGCTCGTAGACACGAAGGCAGACGCGACCCAGGCCAGCCACAAAATAAAAATAAAAAAAACTGTGAAGTGAGGGCATCATGCGCCTCACTTCGCGAAATTTTATATATATATATATATATATATATATATATATATATATATATATATATATATCCCAATTTTGCACCCCTACCCCTCGTTCTACATTCTGCCATCCAAGATAAGGTAAGTCAATTGGTTGTTAGGTTTTTATTTTGTTATTTTTTCCAATTTTCGTTCTTTTGATTCCCTAGTGTTCCGTTTTTCGTTGTTTTTTTTTCATATAGTTTCATACCACCCTCCCCCTTGCGTCAGTTGTAGTTATTCTCCTTGTTTGCAATTTTCTGTTATGGGTTACTTTAGGTAGTAGTGATTGAATTGTGAATTTTGGAGCATAATTTTCTCTAGATTTTGTTGGTTGTTATTCATAGTGAGGTGTAAACTACAATTCCACTACCTCACTCAAATTGGGAGGGCAAAGCACATATTACTTGCATTGATACATGAGGGTAGAAATTATGAATATAAGATGTTCAACAAATTGTCCGATTGAGTATTTTGATAGTTTTTGTGATGTTTGAGTAGCAAAACTCATTATTTTGGTAATATGAATATATCTTGGGTGTGGGCTAGCCGTTGGGGGTCTTTACACTTAATAGAACAAATATCAACCCGCAACCAACTTCAGCACGACTCGCACGCGACGTGTGCGTCTGCCTACCCATTTGATTTTCCATGATGAGAAGTAACCTTAAATCACTATCATTAAGCTGTAGTAGGCACTTGTACCCTGGTTGAACACTTACACTTTCGGGCTAAGTGTGGGGTGCGATGTATACCACTATGACTTAAGGTTATACATTATACTAATGTGTTTTGTATCTTTTGCAGACGATATGACCATCTCGAAAACACCAACAAGAAGCCAGGGAGCCGGTGGTAGGGGTAAGCCACCCCTAAAGAAAGCACCAACTACCAAGAATGCAATATAGAAGGGTAATACAGAGGCACGAACAAAGGCTAGACATGATAAGGTAAAGACTGGAACTTTTGAGGTGGACCATGGGGCTACCTATCTGAGCACTGAGGGGCTTGCACAAATACAACAAAGATCATGTCAAGTACGGCAGTCTAGACCAAGAGAGGTTTCGGTGCAAATTAGAGAGGGGGCTTCAAAACCGCCACTAGCCAAGCAACGAAAAGTAGCTGAGGCGAAGGGAAATGTCAAGGTGATACGAGTTGTCGAGTCAGAATTTGAAGAGAACTCAGATGATGAGGAGGAGGAAACGATTCAGTTACACGACGGTGAAGGGGAGCCGAGTGTTCCAAGTGATACGAACGTATGGGATATGAATTTTGTGAGTGAAAATGCGTGGAACAAATGGAAGCATATAAATACTAAGAAAATAAATGTGCTACTCTTTGAAAGACCGTTGAATTTTAAGACTACCAAGTCAAGTTCTCCTGATACTTTGCGAGTCATAGAGCAGAATGGGTGGACACACTTTGCTCAAGGACCGAAGGGTGTAGCAAATTTGACTCTTGGGCGTGAATTGTATGCTAATTGGGACCTTGACAGGGACACTGACATTGTTTGGGTTTGTGGGGTACTTGGGATGGGAAAAGAGTGGTTGATGCTTAAAAGACAGGGTTTCATCAAGCTTTCACTTTTTCGATCGACCTCACCGACAATCAAGTTGATATCTCCGCCTCGGCAATAAATAAGTACTACTGCATACCTACACAGTCCGACTCAGATTACTGGAGGAGAGAAGAAAGACCGAATGTGAACCACATACGTGAAGTTCTGTGTGGGGGATCTGGACCAGCTGAGTGGCAAGTCGCTGATGGGTTGGCAAAGACGTACATAAACAGGGAGGGTCGAATATGGTTAAATTGGGTGTGCAACAGATTCATGCCAGCAACACACAAGTCTATGGTGATTTGGGAGCGAGTATTCTTGGTATATTCCCTCATGACAGGTATTCCGGTGAACGTTGGAGCGATCCTACGAAGTCAAATGGTGAAAACCAGAATGAACATGCGATGGACACTTTACTTTGTGCACACTTTGACCGCATTGCTTGCTAAACACAAATTGACTGATAGGGATGATGAGATTCATGAAAGCACTGAGTCGACGGTCCATGATATTTGCTCTCTTCAGGATCCATCAGAAACATCTATAAAGAAAAAGGGCCATGGTGCGCACATCACTGATATGGAGAGCGCACTTCAGCATTTACGAAAAAAGTTAGCCACGCGAGACCGGGCTTTTCTATCCGCATAGGAGACTAGAGATCAATGGATGCAAGAGTAGTTCAATGTGTTGCTCGAGGCTGTTCGTGGATAGAGACAGGTACGTCACATTGGAATCCAGACAGATTTTGAGGAGCCGAGGGATACATAATTATTTGCTTTGAGTGCTATTGTTGGAACTACTAATGAGGTTCGAGATGTGGTTATTGGGGAGGCTGCTCTGACTAGGGAGGGTGAGATGATAGCAGTCGTTGACACATTTGGTGTCACATTGTGGACTGAAGGTGCTACCGCTCCCCAAACGCAACCTACAAAATGATGAGGGAGCTTTTGACACCTACTCTACTATTAATTATTTCTCTTTTGCTTTTGTGATATGGTACAACTGAGGACAGTGCACACTCTTAAGTGCGGAGTGGTGGTGTCAGAATTTTATTTCTATGACATGTGACTAATTGCTAGCGATACATTTTGTGATGATCACACTGAAGGCCATTGCAATTGTATAATTGTAGTCACATATTTATTGGTGTAATCTCGGGTTTTTTTAAACCACGGTTTTTTCCCGAGGATGCCATTTTCTTGAACCGGGTAGTCTTAGGTAATTTTTCTTTATCAAACCGCGTAAAAGAATTTGTGGACTTTGCCCGGCGATGGATTGCCTAGGCAGTTTTCTTGAGAGATTAAAGTCTAAAGAAAAATACAAAATGATTTTTTAATTTTTATTTTTTTAATATTATTTTTACTGATAATGGAATGGGAAAAATGTGATATCTATGCGTTTTGATATGTTTATGTTGGGGCTTAGAGCTAGAGCATTTGAACTTAATACTTATTTCTTCATTCTTGTGATGATATGCCTTGAGATTATACGTGCTTCTTTTGACGCCTGGGCTCGTCTATTGACTTTTGCTGTTACTTTCTAGTATTTGGATTTATTATAACTACGCAAGTGCTTTGTATTAAGAGTCGGGTCTGAGCCATTCTGAGTAAGTCATGTCTATTGTGTGAGGTGAGATTTTAGTTGTACTATGTGCCATTCATTGTTAGTCTAGAACTTGCCCCGTGTGTGTGTCGAAGCAAAATAATTTAAGTCTTGTGAGTTTAGGAAATGATATAGGCATTTCTTTGATTGATACTTTAGTACCAGTGATAAATATTATCCTTTGATAGCCCATTTGAGCATGTAAGTCTTTTCGTTGGTACCCACAGTACAAGACGAATCCCATTGCTCTTAATTAAATCTTGTTGAACCTTTACCTCTGAAAGCACTTAAGTCGCTAGAAGTGTGGGAAAAGAGATGGGGTAGTTTTTTTCCAGGGGAACCATAGAACGACCAAAAAATTTGTGTGTACATTGAGAAAGCCACTACCTGGAAATACGAATTTATGGAGTTTGTTGGAAAAAAAAAGAACCTCCAATTCATGTTGATATGTGCTAGTGCTTACATAGATGTGCTTAAAGTCAATGGGCTACTTATTTACGATTTCGTAGCAAAATATTGAGTGATCATGAAGAGGATGTACTTAAAGGTTAATGTGTATTATATTAAAAGTGCTTAGGAGGGTTAGCCACTACTATCCATATCTATCCTATCCGCCTTATAGCATACATTACAACTCATGAAGACCTAATTGTTCCTAGACTTTGCGAGCTTAAATTAATAGAGACTTATATTACGGGCAAGCCTATGGTACAAGCTTTGGGGGCTCATGAGTTTCTTTGCAAGAGTGAGTGAATTCTTTTATTTTGTGAGTCCTTAAATTATACTTGAATTTATATTTGAGTGTGTGGACTGATAACTCTCTTTGCTTTTTTGGTGAGGACACATGCTTTACAATGGATTGGTAAGGAACTCGTATTTTTAGTTTGCACAAGAAGCGAGGCACAAAGAGGAATGTAGTGGAGTCAATTTTTGAGGCTAGGATGTTAGAAGAGTCACACAAATATTTTAAATAATCTTGGCATGAGTTTAGAACTTGAGAAAATGTATGAAGACTGCATATGCTGGGTTCTAAGAGTTGATATAAACCATTGTCATTGGTGTGATGCTTGAGTATGTTTTAAAAGGTATTTCTTGCCTATGCGCTTAATTTTAAGTTGCTCGAGCATGATCAAGAGTTTAAGTGTGGGGTGGTGATAAGTGATGAAAAGTGCATATTTTTTAGTATAATTGCATATTAATTCTTGTGTGAATTGGGGAGATTACATGAGTTTTGAAGTGAAATATACTTATTATCTGTTTCTTATGCGTAGGAACGAGTTTGGATGATAAATGATCAAAAGATGACAATTCGACACAAAAAGAAGAAACTAAAAGAGTGAGAGCTCGTCTATTCTCGTGTGGCACGAAGTCGTACGCGATAAAGGAGAAAAGTTAAGGCACAAAACAGCGAAGCAAAGCAAAGGCACGGAGCACTTCGCGAAAAATGGAAGAATTTACTCACTCTTGCAAAGAAACTCATGTGCACCCCCAAAGCTCGTACCATAGGCTTACCCGTAATGTAAGTGTCACGACCTAAATTTTCTACCCTCGAGAGTCGTGATGGTGCCTACTAATGAAAGCTAGGCAAGCTATTTTTTTAAATAAATTACCTTTTGCCCTTTTAAATCCTTTAACAATTATGAAACAATTGCTTACAAACAACGGAATTTAAACAAGCGAAAGAAACAATAAAACCATTTAAATATATCTAATACAACTTCTTAAACAAAGACTACCCAGAACTGGTGTCACAACTTCACAGACGGTCTAGGAATACTACAAACAAGGTCCGAAAAATAAATGCAACACTATTTCTGAATTACAAAAATGAAACAGGAAGAAATGATAGAGGAAGACGCCAGGGCCTGCTGACGCCTTCAGGACTATCTTGGATCTCCATATGGGCTGAAGGCAGCCACCCAAGCTAAGGTCCAAAAGCTACTGCGCCGGGATCTGTACACAGTGTAGAGTGTAGTATCAGCACAATCGACCCCGTGTGCTGGTAAGTGCCTAGCCTAACCTCGGCAAAGTAGTGACGAGGCTAGGACCAGACTACCAAATAAACTTGTGCAGTTAAATTGTATGCATCAGAAAATAAAACAGGAATAAATGAATAAAGATGGGAGGGGGTACATGCTATGGGGGAATATCAATTCCACCAGTAATTTAAGAGAAATATACGAGAACAATATATGATCTACATCAAAGCAATAATAACACTATTGCGGAACACAACCCGATCCCTATCATTATATCTCTTGTTGCAGGTGTGCAACCCGCTCCCATTTCATATTAAGAGTTCTTCCAAATGAAATTACTCCAACAAACGCAAAAATTAATACGAATTCATAAGTCAACAAAGTACACAATAATTATGATTCAGTGGGAAAAACAAATAATGACAAGTAGCAATTAATTATGGACTTTAAGGAGAAAATAGGCAATTTAATATTTAGTAAACTAAATGTCAAGTAGCAATTAAGTTACATAAGCATGTAGCATTTATAGCATAAATTCAAGGCATAATGTGGAGCAGAGATACCTTGATCCAATCATAACAAGTAACACAATAAAGGAAAATGCCAACATAAAGAATCACAATAATAGTGTTATAAGACAATTAATGCACTTGAACCAATAACAACAAGACATCATAACAAACGGAAATAAGTGCACGGCATCACCCTTCGTGCTTTAACACTCTCTCACCAAAACAATACACGGCATCACCCTTCGTGCTTTAACACTCTCTCACCAAGACAATACATGACATCACCCTTCATGCTTTACACTCTTCCTCACCCAAGAAACAATTACAAAGAATTAGGAAAAGGGAATCAATAACATCACCAGAAAGTCAAGTAACAACATAAAATCAGTAAATAAACGTAAAGGACAGCATAACTCAATTATCAGCAAGAATCAGGAAATCAGGGACAAGTGCATGACATCACCCTTCGTGCTTTTACTCTCGTCCTCATCAAAAAATCAATATAAATGGGCATCACCCTTCATGATTTACCTCACATAATTATGACCCGGAATGATCCTTCATGCATTATCACTCATACAAAGGCACGAAATGGTACATCGTGCGGCACGGCATCACCCTTCGTGCTTTAAACTCTTCCTCCCAAAATCATACACGGCATCACCCTTCGTGCTTTACATTCTTCCTCACTCAAGTAATAATCACAAGGCAAATAGGGTAAGAAAATAAATGAAATCACAATAAAATTTCGGTAAGGGAACAATAGTACAATAATTGAATCCCGGGAAGGGAAACAATATCAAAATAATAACATCCCGGCAAGGGATATAATATCACGATTCTCTAACAATATCACAATAATAAAATCCCGACAAGGGAGACAATGTCATGATTCTCTCTCTTCTTTCTTCTTTCAAATTTACTTCACAACTCGATTCACAACTTGAGCTAATGTTCTATAATGTTCAACAATTATATTCTTAACTTGAGCCAATGCTTTACAATTTTCAACAATTCAATTCTCAACTTGAGCCAACGCTACACCATGTTCAACAATTAATTTACCAACTTGAGCCAACGCTCTACCATGTTCAATTAACAATAATATTTCTACAGTTATATTCCTCAATAGAATTTATCATATAGAGCATGAACAATATGAAACAGAGTCACATTAGTCATAGTATAAGACTCACATGCATGCTTGACACCAACGTATAGATACTCGTCAACATGTCTATATATTGTACTCAACAAATAACACATAGCAAATAAGACACGACTCCTAATCCCTCAAGCTAAGGTTAGACCAAACACTTACCTCGGTTTGCAACCAAATTCAAGATTCCAATAAACCTTCGCCTTAAAAATTCGTGTTAGAAGGCTTCAAATCTAATCACAATAATTTAATATACTCAATACAAATAGTAAAAATTAATTACATTTGAATTTACTAATTTTCGGATTAAAATCTGAAATTTAACTCAAACATTTCTCATGGGGCCCACTTCTCGGAATCATATGAAACTCACAAAATGTGATAATCCATTCCGATATGAGTTCAACCATACCAAAATTATTGAATTCCGATATCGGATTGGCTTTCAAATCTTTAATTTTCGTTTTTGGAAGATTTTGCAAAAATCTTGATTTCTTCCATTTAATATCCAAAATAAATGATGAATATAACCATAGAATCATGAAATATAATCACTTTCGGGTATAGAACACATACCCCAGTAGAAGTCGAGAAGAAATCATCAAAATCGCCGAAAATCCGAGATCCAAAAATGCAAATCGAAAATGAAGAAATGACAGATTTTCATTCCACAAGTTTCTGCCTAGGTTCGCAATTTCCGACAAAACCTTCGCATTTGCGGATGAATAGTATTTTTGCAATCCCTAACAAAACCTTTACATTTGCGGGTGAACAGTGTTTTTGCAATTCCCGTCAAAACTTCGCATTCGTGGATGAAAAGTATTTTTGCAATTCCCGTCAAAACTTCGCATTTGCGAATGAACAGTGCCACACCAGATCCAGCAAAACCAAATTTCTCCAAAATGATCTGAAACTACCCCAAAACACATCCGGAACCTCCCAGACACAAACCATATATGAATTTCAATCATAAAACATGCTACGGACCTGCTCGCACAGTAAAAACACTAAAAATATGTCGCCTTAACTCGATATTGACCAAGGTCAAACTCTAAAATTTCATAACCTTACTAGTCTCTCCACCAACGATCCAAAATCTACATTCAATCCTAAAACATATCAAATCAAGTCCGATTGATCTGAAATTTTGCACACAAGTCATATTCAATATTACGAAGCTACTCCAACTTCTGAAATTCCATTCCGTCCCTCAGATCAAAATCTCACTATCTAGCCGTAACTTCAAATTTCCAACTTTTCTCAATAAACGATCCGATTCAGGTCGTTTCAAATCCGTTTCTTACCAAAATTTAGAGTCTTATCTTAAATTACATATAAGACCTGTACTGAGCGCCGGAACCAAAAATACGGGCCCGGTACCATCAAGTTCTAATCACAATTCATTTCCAAATCTCATAGAAATTTCCAGAAAATAATTTTTTTCAAAAATTAATTTCTCGGGCTTGAGACCTCGGAATTCGATTTCGGGCATACGCCCATGTCCCATATTTTTTCACGGACCCTCCGGGACCGTTAAATTATGGTCCCGGGTCCGTTTACCTAAAATGTTGACCGAAGTTAACTCAGTTGAGTTTTAAAACTCTAATTCACATTTTAAATCCATTTTTTCACATAAAAATCTTCCGCAAAAATTATACGGACTGCCGCAAGTCGAGGAATGATAAATAAAGCTTTTCAAGGCCTTAAAACACTGAGATAATGATTTAATTTAAATAAGACATTTTGGGTCATCACATTCTCCACCTTTAAAATAAACGTTCGTCCTCGAACGTACTAAGAATTATTCTTAGGTTACCAAATTGAAGATTTCACTTTTACACAAATACTTACGGTTGATCCCACATTACCACATTCGACATGAGTTCGATAGCACCATCTTTGTAAACTTTAAGACCAAATTTCTTACACTCCAATCATTTCTAGAAAGTTTTGGTTTTCACATCAACACATGATATTAGTCTCGACTGGTTATAGTAATTCGTGCCTACACACCCATCACATTCGGGGTGTTACGTTCTCCCCCACTTAGGGTCATTCATCCTTAAATGGTGTCACGACTCCAGTTCACCCTCCGTGAACATGTCGAGATGGCACCTGGTCAGTACGACTAGGTAAGCCTAACAATGCGGGAACAAACTAACTTGCGGAAGTAAATAACTTAAAATTGTGCTACTAAGAGAAAACTGTATATAAGTGCCACTTGGCATAATACAACCCAAATCACAGAAATCCAAAACAACTCCCAAAACCCGGAAACTCACAGGAAATACAGGCTAATAGAAATGTAATACACTGCTCTAACTCCAGAATGTCTAAACAACTGAAAAGAAAGGAAGGTCATCTACTAAAAGTTGGAATAGATAGGGACTCCTGGTCTGCGGACGCGGCAGATATACCTCGAAGTCTCTGCTAGATCTCTATGCCTCGGGGATAGTATGCCTGAGTGGAGGTACCTGGATCTGTACATGAAAAACATGCACAGAAGGGGCATGAGTATACCACAGCGGTACTCAGTAAGTGTCAAGCCTAACCTCGGTTGGGTAGTGACGCGGAAGGTCAGGGCTCTACTGAGATAAACATAATGAGAACAGTATAAATAAAGTCTACAACGAGAATAGAAATAGGATAAATAAGGAATGCAATAATAGAAAGAAGAAACAAAACAATACAAGGTAAATACTGCTCACAACATGCATGATAATTGGGGATCTCTTGGTATCCCGAGGATCTCTTGGTATCCTAATTAATAATTCGGGGATCTCTTGGTATCCTGAGGATCTCTTGGTATCCTCAACAATAATTCGGGGATCTCTTGGTATCCCAAGGATCTCTTGGTATCCTCAATAACTATTCAGGGATCTCTTAGTATCCCGAGGATCTCTTGGTATCCTCGATAATTATATACACACGTGCCAAGGATCTCTTAGTATCCCACACTCCCAATCCAAAACATAAAATGTACAGGGGATCTCCCGAGATGCCGTCCCGTACTCCCAAATTTAAAACAAACAATAACAGCTCAAAATATCATATAAATACCAAACTTATAACGAATAATATTAACTTCTAGCCTAAAATGCTTCATAGATTACAAACAAGGCAGTTTAAGCAAATAGGCAAGTAAGTCAACTAAACATGCTCCTCTAACTGACACAGGCTAAATTTGCAATTAGAGTAAAACAGGTAAGTAAGAAAACTCAATTTAAATACTCCAAATAAAAGTGGATTTTCAACAATTAGCTCAAGTACGCACTCGTCACCTCACGTACAAGGAATTCAATTACCAAATATCAAATCCTAAGAGACAAAGTCCCCCACACAAGGTTTGGCAAGCCACTTACCTCAAACCGGCTCAAAGTCAATCTGAAATCATGTTCTTGCCACGAGTATTCGACTCCAAATGACCTAAATCTATTCATTTAAATTTCATAACGTAAATAACACTACAAGTACTGAGTCTACAATTAATTATAAGATAATACGCGAAATTATGTGAAATGACCAAAATACCCCTCGGGCCCACATCTCGAAATTGTTGGATAAATTTTACATTTTCAGAACAACGTACTCTCACGAATTTACCCATATAAAAATCTCTCAAATCGGAGGTCAAATAATCAATCAAAACTCAACAATTTAGTCTAAGGATTTTGACCCATTTTTCATTCAAAAATCCGAAAATACGAAGGAAATCATAATTAGATTAGTAGGTATTAAGCATAAGAGAGTATAGAATCGTTGCTCGCAAAAACCCCTCAAAATTTCTCCCAATACCGAGCTCTAGAAGTCAAAATATGATAAAAATGGTGAACCCTCGAATTTGGGATTAAATCTGTCTGCCCAGACATTTTGTTCTATGCGATCGCAGGGGTAGGAATGCGATTACATATAGTAAAATTGGAAATGGCCTATGCGAACGCATGGGGGGTGGGGGGTTAATGCGATCGCAGAAGAGGAGGAAGCATAACTATGCGATCATGAACAAGGCGCGATCGCATAGAAGGAATTGGAACCCCTCTGGAATACACTATGCGATCGTAGAGGTGATGATGTGATCGCATAGAAGGAAAATATGCAGCAGAACTGAAGAATTTTTCTACAACTTTTCAAAACTCCGAAATGCTCCGATGAGCATCCGAAACACACCCGAGGCCCCCGGGACCTCAACCAATATTACGAACATATCCCATAACATCATCCAAACTTGTACTAATCCTTAAACCACCTAAAATAACGTGAGAAACTTAAATTAATTAATTATTTGAACCTATGACCTTCAAATTTTATCAAAATACGCTTTCGATCAAAAACCTAACCAAACCTTGTCCGAATGGCTTGAAATTTTGCACACACAGTCCAAATGACATGACGGAGCTACTGCAACTTTCGGAATTCCATTCCGACCCTCGGATCAAAATTTCACTATCAGACCGGAAACTTCAAAAATTCAAACTTCGGCCTTTTAAGCCTAAATTAGCTACGGACTTCCAAAACACGTTCCGAACACGCTCCCAACCCTGAAATCGCCTAACAGAGCTAACAGGACCATCAGATTTCCATTCTGAGGCCGTCTTCACACTGTTCCGACTACGGACCACTTTCTAACACTTAAGCTCTCATTTAGGCACTAAGTGTCCCAAACCTCTCTGAAACTCAACACCGAACGTTCTGGCAAACCAAAATAGCAGAAATAAACTTAGGGGAAGCAGTTAATAGGGGATCGGGGCGTAAATTCTAAAAACGGCCGGTCGGATCCTTACAAATGGGAAGTAGAGTCTGCCCTCAAACACACAACGTAACTTATCTTTTTCTTCGCCCATCTTAATGTCCCAAATTTTTCTAACTCCCAAATTTTTCAAAAATTTGGCCGAGTCTCCCCGGTTATTGGGCCTATCCACCTGCCAGAGTAACACCAAAACAACTCCTAATAACACATCCACAACTCAACAAATCACTACAATGTATTTATCAATAATACCAATCTCCGCATTACAAGTGTGGCAAAATCATAAAGATATTTTGACAGGAACATATCATATGTATGACTTTAACCACATCTATGCTTTTAATAGTTGTTCATAAATCATAACATTGCCAAATAACCTCATGTTAACAAAATCTCATTTCAAACCTCCATTTTACTAACAACGAGGCATGGAGACCTCATAATTACTTGCCTGAATTAATGAGTCACATTTAACGCCACCTGGCACTCACCTCGTAGGCTAAAACTTAATGTTTACAACACAAAAATGTCTGAATATGAACAAAAAATATATAAAAATTATTGAGTAAGCCTAATAGGCATGACTCCATATTAATATTATTGTGCAAATTTAATTTTTCACAAAGAGGGAATTTTAAACTCATAGCTATTTCACCACAAGGACCTCGTCCTTATATAACTTCCACCGCGGCTAGTAGCCCGGTTTAAATATTTCACATCATACAAAAATGCGAGGATCTCGTCCTCAGTTCCGAATCACAAGTATTTTGCATATTGTGCCAACTGAAATTTTTTTCCATTTTCTTCTTTCAAAAATCTTTTTCGTTTAACCAAATAACAACACATAATGATAGACATAGCTATCTCCATAGAATTTTCCAAAATTAGTATTCACATAAGTAGATTTTAGAATTACGAAGCCCATTCATAAGTGGAGCACAATAGGAGGACTTGCTTCGATACTCAGAACTGAATCCAGTAAAGGAAATTGTTATTTTATAATAATTCGATACCATACTTGTAACGACACCGTCTGATGTAGCGACCTCTGTCATACCATAGAAAATATAACAACGGATTGGGTCTCCATCTCTAGGAGTCTCACCTCTACCTCAAACATCCTAACCCCTACCTCTGGTTGGTCATGTAAGTGGAATAGTAACTGAAATAGGGCACATAGCCTGGGTGCTTTTATAACAATATGTTTCTCCAAAGTCTAGGAAACTTTTCTCATGATGTTCCTAGTACCTACCACCTTCATATCAATCCCTTTTAGGGTCAAAATGCTCAAACTTAGTCTATACTAGACAACTGGAATAACCATTATACGAACCTCGTGTCGATGGTGTATTAAAAGAACTTACTTGGAGCACCCCCATTAACCAGATATATTTTCTGGGCTTGTCGACCGCCCAAGACCTTACCGTAATGATTTATAGTTGTATATTAGAATCCACTGAATCCTTTAGAACCTCAAGACCTATTCGTCTCATTAGATTCTTCTTTCCTCATCCCAAACACATTCTAACATCTTGACAATTCCTACCACTAGCCGAAATAAAGTATTAGCTTGTAGCTCTCAAGTCGTGCAAAATTGCAAGATCATAATTGAGTCCTTTAATGAGTCTATAGACTTGATCTCTTGCTGTAGGGACCAAAGTAGGAGTATGATGGCTAACTTATCAAAACTAATAACATATTCTGACATAACCATTCAAACCCTATATGCCACACATTACAAAGAATCCTGGAACAAACTCTTTCAAAAGCATTTCTAAGAACCGAACCGAGTAGGTGGTGTTGCATTGGCTAGTTTTTCTTTTCCATAGGACTGCCACAAACACCGGCGGCCAATTTCTTCTTTTGCTATATTGACTCAACACGGCTGAGCTACCCCGTTTATTCATACACTTTTCATCATTCTTTTGGATAACTCTTACCCCTATTTATGCACAATGATCACAAAATTGAAGCTCCATACGGATAAATCTTGGCACAAACCACATAGTCCAGACAGTTGTCAACCACTATACTCCCTTCGAAGCACTATAAAATTCACAACTGTGACTTCGACGCTGAATGGACCTTCTGTAATTTAAAGTTATTTGTCTAACTCCTTTAATATTGAATTATTGGATTATTATGGAGGCATACATACCGCAAGTTCCAACCTTATCCCCTGTAAAGTCTTATGCCTTAAATATGCGTGAACATTTGGGGAACCTTTCAGTATCACATATATACATTTCATGCCAAAATTGATATAACACATGGCCCTATAATTCATCCATTTATAATGGACTTCCTCACTTAGCATGAAGTCATAGGTCACAACATCTGATAATCCACAATATTGACCTTCCCGCTCATACAAATCAACCAGATGTCAGGGTTCGTTACAACCCTAAATGATTCGTCCGCATTTTTAGTCGGAACCATAACGGGTCCAGTAAATACATAATCTTTCTATCACTTTTTGGCGGAATCCGTCATTTGAATTACGACAAAATCAACCCCATTGCTTTCATTGGAGCTCCATCTCTAGTCCGGTTGTAAATACACTGCTTGTTATTGAGATTTGCAATAGAACAAGAATAGACGAGTTCAATCATCAATGATGGAATAACTTCACACGATAGAGTATAATAAAAGTGAATTTTTTCTAAAACTCCATAGCCCCTAAAAGATAAGTATAGATGTCTCCATACCGATCCTTCAGACTCTACTAAGCTTGTCTGTGAATTGTGAGACCTAAGCAACCTAAAGCTCTGATACCAACTTGTCACGGCCCGAATTTTCCACCCTCGAGAGTCGTGATGGCGTCTACTAATGAAAGCTAGGCAAGCTAATTATTTTAACAAATTACCTTTTGCCTTTTTTTAATCCTTTAACAATTATGAAACAATTGCTTACAAATAGCAGAATTTAAACAAGCAAAAGAAACAATAAAATCATTTAAATATGTCCAATACAACTTCTTAAATAAAGATTACCCAGAACTGGTGTCATAACTTCACAGACGGTCTAGGAATACTACAAACAAGGTCCAAAAAATAAATGCAACAATATTTCTGAATTACATAAATGAAACAGGAAGAAAGGATAGAGGGAGAAGTCAGGGCCCGCGGACGAAAGTCGAGGAATGATTAATAGAGCTATTCAAGGTCTTAAAAATCGAGATAATTATTTAAGTTAAATAAGATATTTTGGGTCATCACATTACTTTAAGGAGCAAATAGGCAATTTAATATTTAATAACCTAAATATCAAGTAGCAATTAAGTTACATAAGTATGTAGCATTTATAGCATAAATTCAAGGCATAATGTAGAGCAACGATACCTTGATCCAATAATAATAAGTAACACAATTAAGGAAAATATCAACATAAAGAATCATAGTAATAGTGTAATAAGACAATTAATGCACTTGAACCGATATCAACAAGAAATCATAACAAACGGCAATAAGTGCACGTCATCACCCTTCGTGCTTTAACACTCTCTCACCAAAATACTACACGGCATCACCCTTCGTGCTTTAACACTCTCTCACCAAGATAATACATGACATCACCCTTCATGCTTTACACACTTCCTCACCCAAGCAACAATTACAAAGAATTAGGGCAAGGGAATCAATAACATCACCATAAAGTCAAGTAACAACAGAAAATCACTAAATTAACGTAAAGAACACCATAACTCAATTATAAGCAAGAATCAGGAAATCAAGGACAAGTGCACGACATCGCCCTTTGTGCTTTTACTCTCTTCCTCACCATAAAATCAATATAAATGGACATCACCCTTCAGGATTTACCTCACATAATTATGACACGGAATGATCCTTCGTGCATTATCACTCATATAAAGGCACAGAATGGTACATCGTGTAGCACGACATCACCCTTCGTACTTTACGATCTTCCTCCTAAAATCATACACGACATCACCTTTTGTGCTTTACATTCTTCCTCACCCAAGCAATAATCACAAGGCAAATAGGGTAAGGAAATAAATGAAATCACAATAAAATTTTAGGAAGGGAATAATAATACAACAATCGAATCCCGGCAAGGGAAACAATATCAAAATAATAACATCCCCGCAAGGGAGACAATATCATGATTCTCTAACAATATCAAAATAATAATATCCCGGCAAGGGAGACAATATCATGATTTTCTCTCTTCTTTCTTTTTTCACATTTACTTCACAACTCGATTCACAACTTGAGCCAATGCTCTATAATGTTCAACAATTATATTATTAACTTGAGTCAATGCTCTACAATGTTCAACAATTCAATTCTTAACTTGAGCCAACACTCTACCATGTTCAACAATTAATTTACCAACTTGAGTCAATGCCCTATCATGTTCAATTAACAATAATACTTCCACAGTTATATTCCTCTATAGAATTTATCATATAGAGCATGAACAATACGAAACAGAGTCACATTGGTCACAATATAAGACTCACGAGCATGTTTGACACCAACGTATAGATACTCGTCACCATGCCTATATATTGTACTCAACAAATAACACGTAGAAAATATGACACAACTCCTAATCCCTCAAGTAAGGTTAGACCAAACACTTACCTCGTTTTGCAACCAAATTCAAGATTCCAATAAACCTTCGCCTTGAAAATTCGTGTCTGAATACTTCAAACCTCGTCAGAATAATTTAATATACTCAATACAAATAGTAAAAAATAATTCCATATGAATTACTAATTTTCCAGATTAAAATCCAAAATTTTACTCAAGAATTGTCCGCGGGGCCCACTTCTCGAAATCATACGAAACTTGCAAAATATGATAACCTATTCCGATACGAGTTTAACCATACAAAAATTATCGAATTCCGATATCGGATTGGCTTTCAAATATTAAATTTTCGTTTTTGCAAGATTTTGCAAAAATCTTGATTTCTTCCATTTAAAATCCAAAATAAATGATGAATATAACCATAGAAATATGAAATATAATCACTTTCGGGTATAGAATACTTACCCCAGTAGATGTCGAGAAGAAATCATCAAAATCGCCGAAAAATCGAGCTCCAAAAATCCAAATAGAAAATGAAGAAATGACAGATTTTCATTCCTTAAGTTTCTGCCCAGGTTCGCAATTCCCGACAAAATCTTCGCATTTGCGGATGAACAATGTTTTCGCAATTCCCGTCAAAACTTCGCATTTGCGAATGAACACTATTTTTTTGCAATTCCTGTCAAAACTTCGCAATTACGAATGAACAGTATTTTTGCAATTCCCGTCAATACTTCGCATTTGCGAATGAACAGTGCCGCACCAGAACCAGCAAAACCAACTTCTCCAATATGATCCGAAACCACCCTGAAGCACATCCGGACACAAACCATATATGAATTTCAATCATAAAATACGCTATAAACGTGCTCGCGCACTAAAAACACTGAAAAGATGTCGTCTTAACCTGATATTGATCAAGGTCAAACTCTTAAATTTCAGAACCTTACTAGTCTCTCCACCAATGATCCAAAATCTATATTCGATCCTGAAACCTATCAAATCAAGTCCGATTGATCTGAAATTTTGCACACAAGTCACATTCAATACTACGAAACTACTTTAACTTCCAGAATTCCATTCCGGCCCTCGGATCAAAATCTCACTATCTAACCGGTAACTTCAAATTTCCAACTTTTCTAAAAAAACGATCCGATTCATGTCGTTTCAGGTCCGTTTCTTACCAAACCTCAGAGACTTATCTTAAATTACATATAAGGCTTGTACCAAGCGTCGAAACTAAAATAAGGGCCCGATATCATCAAGTTCTAATCACAATTCATTTCTAAATCTCATAGAAATTTCTAAAAAACAAATTTCTTCAAAAATTCATTTCTCGGGCTTCGGACTTCCGAATTCGATTCCGGGCATACGCCCATGTTCCATATTTTTTCACGGACTCTCCGGGACTGTCAAATCATGGGCCTGGGTCCGTTTACCCAAAATATTGACAGAAGTCAACTCAGTTGAGTTTTAATGCTCTAATTCACATTTTAAATCCATTTTTTCACATAAAAATCTTCCGAAAAAATTATATGGACTGCGCACAAAAATCGAGGAATGGTTAATAAAGCTTTTCAAGGTCTTAAAATACTAAGATAATTATTTAATTTAAATAATACATTTTGGGTCATCACAGTAACGCTCAACTAATTTAAGCTCACAAAGTCTAGGATCAATTAGGTCTTCATGAGTTGTAATCTAGGCTATGTGACGGGTAGGATAGATATGGATAGTAGTGGGTAACCTTCCTAATCACTTTTAATACAATACACATTAACCTTTAAGCACATTCTCTTCGTGATCACTCAATATATTGCTACGAAACCGTAAATAACGTAGCCCATTGACTATAAGCACATCTATATAAGCACTAGCACATATCAATGTGAATTAGAGGTTCTTTTTTTCCTTTTTTTTCTTTCTTTTATTTATTTATTTTTTTGTTTTTTTTATTTTTTGTATTGTTATCATGTGTCTAATTGCTAGTGATACATTTTGTGATGATCACATTGAAGGCCATTATAATTGTATAATTGTATTCACCTTTTTATTGGCGTAATCCCGGTTTTTCTTTAAACCACAGTTCTTTCCCGAGGATGCCATTTTCTTGAACCGGGTAGTCTTGGGTAATTTTTCTTTATCAAACCGTGTAAAGGAATTTGTGGACTTTGCCCAACGATAGATCGCATAGACAGTTTTCTTGAGGGTTTAAAGTCTTAAGAAAAATACAAAAGATTTTTAAATTTTTAATTTTTTAAATATTTTTTTACTGATAATGGAATGGGAAGAACGTGATATCTATGTGTTTTGACGTGTTTATGTTGGGCCTTAGAGCTGGAGCATTTGCAATAAGTACTTACTTCTTCATTCTTGTGATTATATGCCTTGAGAGTATATGTGTTTCTTTTGACGCATGGGCTCGTCTATTGACTCCTGATGTTACTTCCTAGTGTTTGGATTATATTATAACTGCAAGAGTGCTTTGTCTTGAGAGTCGCGTTTGGGCCGTCCTGAGTAAGTCATGTCCATTGTGTGAGGTTGTGACGACCCAAAGGGTCATCACTTATTTCCTTACTCTTTTTGTGCTTCTGAGGCCTTGAAAACCTCATTTAGGGTTGCCTCAATTTGCGTGAAGTCAAATATGAATTCTGTGTGAAAAATGCTAAATTTGATATTAATATGAATAAATTTGACTTCGGTCAACATTTTAGGTA
The DNA here is from genome assembly GCA_026770625.1 of Nicotiana glauca. Taxonomy (NCBI): domain Eukaryota; kingdom Viridiplantae; phylum Streptophyta; class Magnoliopsida; order Solanales; family Solanaceae; genus Nicotiana; species Nicotiana glauca. The sequence continues at coordinate 29,106 of MU773804.1, forward strand.
AACGGACCCGGACTCGTGATTTGGTGGTCCCGAATGGTCCGTAAAAAAATATGGGACTCGAGCGTATGTCCGGAATTGAATTCCGAGGTTTAGAGCCCGAGAAATGAATTTTCGTGTGAAATTATTTTCTAAAAATATTTCAGGGAATTTGAAATGGAATTTGATTATTATGTATTGTTATCGGGATCGTATTTTGGTTCCGACGCTCGGTACAGGTCTTATACGTGATTTAAGCATTTTCCTCAAAATTTGGTTGAAAACGGACATCGTTTAACGTGTTTCGGACTTAAAATGGAAATTTGATGTTTTTATGAAAACTTGGAAGAAACTATGAATTTTGAGGTTTAATTCGATGTATATGATGTTATTTTGGCGATTTGATCGCACGGATAAGTTCGTAGGATGTTTTTGAAGTTGTGTGCATATTTGGTTTGGAGCCCCGAGGGGTAGGGTGAGTTTTGGATAGGCGTCGGATTGCATTTTAAACTTAGGAAAAATCTTGTATGACAGGCCTGCAGGCTTCGCATTTGTGAAGGCTGGTTCGCAAATTTGAAGGCTGGTTCGTAAATGCGAAGTCAGCCCAGGCCTAACAATGATCGCAAATACGAGATTTTCCTTCGCAAATGCGAAGGTATCCTTTTTCTTGTGTGCTTGCAAATGCGACAGTGGGCTCGCAAAAGCGAAGTGTTGGTCCTCGCAAATGCGATGAAAGTGTCGCAAATGCGAAACCTTTCATCTGGGCCTGAGTTCGCAAATGTGAACTATTGTTCACAATTCCCACTTTTGTTGCGAACCCTAGTTCGCAATTCCCATATCTGCAGCCCAGCAATTTCATACTTAGTCGAATTTTAAGTCATTTTTCACCCTACTTTCAAAATAAAACTCCTTGGGCGATTTTTCAAGAACAAGTTTCATTCCAAATCATAGTAAGTCGATTTTTACTCAATTTTTTCAATCATTAACATCATTTAACATGTTTTCCACTTAAAATCAATGATTTTTATGGGTGAAATTGGGGGGGTTTGGTTAGAACCTAGGTTTTCTAAGAATTGGGGATTGGGACCTCAATTTGTGGTCCGATTTCAAAACAAATTACATATTTGAGTTCGTGGGGGAATGGGTAACCGGGTTTTGGTTCGAACCTCAGGTTTTGACCATGTGGACCCGAGGGAGATTTTGGAATTTTTGCGAAAAAACTTGTGAAATTCATTTTTATGCATTCAAATTGATTCATTTAGCATTTATTAAAGTAATTGAGTAATTTATGACTAGATTTGAGCGGATTGGAGGTGGAATCACGGGGTAAAGCGATAGTTGAGGTTCGAGTGGAATTCAAGTCATCGAGGTAAGTGTTTGGTTTAATCCTAGCTTGAGGGAATATGAGTTGAGTCTTGTTTGGTACTTGCTAATTGATCGAGTACGATGTCTAGGCATGGTGATGAGTATCTGTACATTGGTGTGAACGTGAGTCTTAAATTTGCTAATTGTTTACCCTTGGTTGATCCTATGAAAGTTGTGACTGAATATTGATATTAGTTGTGCCAAGAAGAAGTTGAATGGTATTGGTTATAGCTGACACTCCCTTATCGAGATGTTTGACTGGTTGTTATTGTTCCTTTGCCGGGAAGAGTACTAATTTGATTGTTCCCTTGCCATGATTGTATTGTGTATTATGTTAAAAGTAAATGGGAGCGGGTGGTATGCCTACCATGAGTGATATTGAAATAGGAACGGGTGGTACGCCTACCATGAGTGATATTGAAATGGGAGCGGGTGGTATGCCTACCACGAGTGATATTGAAATAGGAGCGGGTGGTAGCCTACCATGAGTGATATTGAAATGGGAGCGGGTGGTACGCCTACCACAAGATATTTAGAAATGGGATCGGGTTGCACGCCTGCAACAAGATGAGTTGAATATGAAAGTTGCCTTGTCTTTTCATTATTGCTAGAATTTAAACTGTAGATGTACGTACCATTACTCCTGATATTTTATTTCTATCTATTACCCCTGAAGCATGCTCCCTTCCCCAGTTAAAATTGTTATGTTCTTGCTACTTTTCCGTTATACTTGTATATACATCTGCACAGGATTATCTGAAGTCTGGTCCTAGCCTCGTCACTACCTCATCGGGGTTAGGCTAGATACTTACCAGCGCATGTGGTCGGTTGTGCTGATGCTACACTCTGTGCTATTTGCACAATTCTAGGTTTCGACCAGCAACAGCAGCAACTTTAGTACGGGAGCAGGCTTTCAGTCAAGCGAGACCCGAGGTAGCCTTGTAGACGTCCGCAGGCCCGACGTCTCCCTTATTCTCTCTTTTTAGCCTGTTGCCTCATTGTCTTCGAGACAAATAACTTATATTTTTCATTCAGACCTTTGTATTTAGTATTTCTTAGCAGTTCTTGAGTATTGTGACAGCAGTCTTGGGTAGAGGCTTATATTGACTATTCCGCATTTTGATTCAGTTTCTATAATTAAGACATCCGGTATTATTTAATTTTGTTGGTTTATATTGTTGCCATAGATTATTAAAAAGGGAAATTATGTTGTAAGCAAAAAGTAACTAAATTTGGCTTGCCTAGCTTCTACGAATAGGCGCAATAACGACTCTCAAGGGTGGAAAATTCGGGTAGTGACAGAGGTGAGATTTTGGTTATACTCTGTGCCATTCATTGTTAGTCTAGAACTTGCCTCGTGTGTGTGTCGAAGCAAAATAATTAAGTCTTGTGAGTTTAGGAAATGATATATGCGTTTCTTTGATTGATCCTTCAGTCTATCTGCCTTCTAGTGATAAATATTATCCTTTGATAGCCCATTTGAGCATGTAAGCCTTTTCGTTGGTACCCATAGTACAAGACGAATCCCATTGCTCTTAATTAAATCTTGTTGAACCTTTACCTCCGAAAGCACTTAAGTCGCTAGAAGTGAGGGAAAAGAGATTGGGTAGTTGTTTTCCAAGGGAACCATAGAACGACCAAAAAGTGTGTGTGTATGTGTACATTGAGAAAGCCACTACCTGGAAATACGAATTTATGGAGTTTGTTGGAGAAAAAAAGAACCTCCAATTCATGTTGATACGTGCTAGCTCTTATATAGATATGCTTAAAATCAATAGGCTACTTATTTACGGTTTCGTAGCAATATATTGAGTGATCATGAAGAGGATGTGCTTAAAGTTTAATGTGTATTGTATTAAAAGTGCTTAGGAGGGTTAGCCAGAAATATCCATATCTATCCTATCCGTCTCATAGTCTACATTACAACTCATGAAGACCTAATTTATCCTAGAATTTGCGAGCTTAAATTAGTAGAGACTTACATTATGGGCAAGCCTATGGTACGAGCTTTGGGAGGCACATGAGTTTCTTTGAGAGAGTAAGTGAAGTCTTTCATTGTGTGAGTTCTTAAATTATACTTGCATTCATATTTGAGTGGGTGGACTGATTACTCTCTTTGTTTTATTGGTGAAGCACATGTTTTACAATGGATTGGTAAGGAACTCGTATTTTTAGTTTGCACAAGAAGCGAGTCACAAAGAGGAATGTAGTGGAGTCAATTTTTGAGGATAGGATGTTAGAAGAGTTACAAAAATATTTTAAATAATCTTGGCATGAGTTTAGAACTTGAGAAAATGTATGAAGAGTGCATATGATGGGTTCTAAGCGTTGATTTGGACCATTGTCATTGGTGTGATGCTTGAGTATGTTTTGAAAGGTATTTCTTGCCTATGCACTTAATTTTAAGTTGCTCCAGGACGAGCAAGAGTTTAAGTGTGGGGTGGTGATAAATGATGAAAAGTGCATATTTTTTAGTATATTTGCATATTAATTCTTGTGTGAGTCGCGGGAGATTACATGAGTTTTGAAGTGAAATATACCCATTATGTGTTTCTTATGTTTTACATTGTAATCTTGTTTAGTAGATGTGATGACCCGAACATTCATCTCATGAGTTACCGCTCTATTTTCCCCATTTATGCTTCTTTATAATTCGTTATCCGTGTTTTGTGGTATCGGATTGGTCGGATCGAGTCCGAAATAATTTTGATAAGATTTGAGACACTTAGTCTCTTTTAAGAAGGTTTGAGATGGAAAAGTCAACTAGATGTTGACTTATGTGTTAGAGGGCTCGGATGTGGGTTTTGATGGTTCGGTTAGCTTCGGGAGGTGATTTATGACTTAGGAGTGTGATCGGAATGGGTTTTGGAGGTCCGGAGTAGAATTAAGGCTCGAATTGGCGAAGTTTATATTTTGGCGATTTCTGGTTGATAGGTGATATTTTGATATAAGGGCTAGAATGAAATTCCGAGAGTCGTAGTAGCTTCGTTATGTCATTTGGGATGTGTGTGCAAATTTTCAGGTAATTCGGACGTGGTTTGGTTAGGTTTTTTATTGAAAGAGTATTTAGGAAGATTTTTAGAAATTTAAGCTTGAATCTGATGTGTTTTGGACAATTTGATGATGTTTGAGGTGTTTTGATAATTGGAGAAAGTTTGAAATAAGGTTTTAGGATGTATTAGTGCTTTTGGTTGAGGTCCCGGGGGCCTCGGGTGAGTTTCAGATGGTTATTTGGGTCATTTTTAGAGTTTGGAAGTTGTAGAAATCTGCTCAGGTGTTGTAGAGAATTATCTCTTCGCGTTCGCGAAGAAGAAATTGAGGAAGGCCAGGATTTAGCCTTTGCGTTCGCGAGATGGGCTTTGCGTTCGTGGGAGGCTAGGATTCAGTGAATTGCGTTTGCGAGAGGGCACTTGCGATCGCGTATAGTAATTTGGGATCGAGGCCCTTTTGTTCATCACGTTTGCATAAGTGATGTCGCGTTCGCGAAGGTGTAGGAGGATAAAACATCGCGTTCGCGATGGGTGTATCGTGTTCGCGTAGAGGAAAATCTGTTCAACGCAAATTTATGCTTCGCGAACGCGAGGTATTGACCTCGTTCGCGAAGAAGGGGGAGTCATACCTGGGCAGAATATTTTAATTCATTTCATCCACGATTTTGGGGCTCATTTCCTCCATAGTTGATCATTTTGAGAGGGTTTTGAAGGATATTAAGGAGGGATTCAAGGAGAAACATTTGGAGGTAAGAATTTCGGACCTAAAACTCGATTCTATTGTGAAATCCATCTAGAAATTTATGGAAACTTAAACAAAAAAAAAATGGAAGAACTAGGGCGTGGAATTTTTTATTTTTGATTTGGGGATTTAGAGGACCATTTGGGGTCGGATTTGAGAATTTTTGACATGTATAAACTCGTGGGGAGATAAGGAACCCGTTGATGTGAAAATTTCTGAGTTTTGAGAAGTGGGTCCGGGGCTCGGGTTTTTGCTAATTTTGGGATTTTTAGTATTTTTCGATTGTTTTCGCTTGGGCTTTGTTCCCTTAGCATATTGTGACGTATTAGTTCTAATTTTGAGTAGATTCGACGTGATTGGAGGCCGATTAGAGAGGCAAAGGCTTTGCGGAGTAGTATTTTCATAGGTTTGAGGTAAGTAACCATTGTAAATTTGGAACTGAGGGTACGAACCCCGGTATTCGACTTGATTTGATATATGCGGTGATGCACATTCTAGGTGAGGAGCGGGTGGGCGTGTACCGATAGGGATTATGACTTGGTCCGTCCCGCAGTGACTATTAAGCCGCGTATTTTATTTGAAAATGTTATCCTATTCTGAATTTTGGATCCTTATACTGTATTATGGGCTTTATGCCATGTTTGGGGCCTCGTGCCGATCTGTAGAAACCCTTATGGGGCATTTTAACTATTTTCATCTCTTTACTTGTTAAAAATATATCCTCAGTCGTATTTTTACCTGTTAAATGTTGAAAACTGGTTTTATTATTCTACTCCTATTGTGAGGACTGTTTGGGCTGAGTTCCCTAATTTCTATTGTGATGCACGAGAGGTTGTGAGGCTAATGAGTGAGAGAGGTTGAGAACCTTATGGTGAGGATATTTATTTGTATCGGGTTGCATGCCGCAGCGATATATATTGGATCGGGCTACATGCCACAACGATATAATGCTTGGGTTGTAGGAGCCCCTCTGGAGTCTGCACACCCCCAGTGAGCATAGTCGACTATAAATATATGGATCAGGCTGCAAGCTGCAGCGGTTACTATAATTTCTATTGTTATGAGACTAAATGAGCTGAGTGTTGAGAGTGAGTACTAAGTGACGAGAGTTGAGTCGTGAGTGACTAAGAGGCTGCCCAAGGAGCCATATTCTGAGTGATCCTTTGCCCGAGAGGCCCTGTTAGGATGTTTCTACTATTTTCACTCTTCTTATAAATAAGCCTTTGTTGGATATATTGTCAAGTATCTGATTTCAATCTTTTAAACTGAAAATCATGAATTTATGACAGAAATGATTTTAAAGTTATATGTTTTGAACTGCTCGTCACTGCTTTTAGTCCATTATTTACTTTAGTTACTTACTTAGTTGGCGTACTCACGTTACTCCCTGCACCTTGTGTGCAGATCTAGGTGCCCGAGCGGCCAAATGAGAGCTTTCAGTTGTTGTCCAGCATTTGCCGGGGATTTTGAGGTAGCTGCATGGCGTCCGTAGCCCTGACTTCTCCCTTCTATCTTATTACTTTTTTCGCATTTCTAGACTATCTATGTAGTAAGTTGTTCAGATCTGTATTAGAGGCTCTAGACTCGTAACACCAGATCAGTATGAGCTATATAGTCTTTCATGTTTTTGTTGACTTCCGCATATCTACCTTACTATTTTAAACACGTATTATGATAATTGGTAATTAAACCGTGTTAGCAAATGATTTATTAAAATAAAAATGGATTGTGGTTTGATAGTTGGTCTGGCGTGCCTAGTAATGTGATAGGCGCCATCACAACCGATATTTGGGGTCATGGCAGTAGTATGAGTAGTTAAACCCGTTATCTAGGGTTGATGGAACCAATTGTTAGATAAAGTTTTGACTCTATTTTATTATAATCGAGCAGGGTTTATTATATAATTGTTCAACTATGTTTTGTATGGTGATTAATTGAATGGGCCCTTGATTAATCATGTATAATTCCCTTGTGTTGCTTGAGAAAGAATACTAGGTTAGATTGTTGTTGAACAATACCACTTTTGGGTAATTGAAGAGATTCACTACTTGAACTTAAAAGTGGGGTTAGAGATAACGAATCTTTGGTAGGATAATTCAGAGCTGTATAGATTATCAGCTAGAGTAGTTCGAGAGAATGCTCTAGTAAATTATCGTAGTTTATCGAGAGATAATTGCGATAACCCAGAGCTCATAATCCTCATAGAGTATTACGGCGAGATCATAGCAAAAGAGTTAAGACTTAAACTAGCAATTGGGTAAATCAATATCCCATACCTTTTTACCATTGAATTATCTTTGATGTAGCATATTGTTATTTTTACTATAATTTGAAGTAGTTAAACAAAAACCCGATCGTTATTGATAAAAATCTTGCATCTGGAAATTGTTTGAGTTGATAATAGCATTTTCAAGAGTTGTAATAGATAGGTTAGTTCCCTGAGGATTCGACTCCGGACTTAAAACTGGATTATATTTGCAACGACCGCTTTGTCTTTTAGAAGGCATATTTGGGCGTGATCAATTATTCAAACAGAAAATAATTTATATAAAAATGTCTTGGTTGCTCTTAAAATCCTAAATGTCAAGTTTTTCCAACATAAATCAAATAATAAAGAATTCAAAAGAAAAACAATTAATGAATATTCTGTTATGAATCTTAATCATTGTTGTTTTCACTTGCCAAATAGGGGTTAGGCAAAATTATGACTAGCCTAGAAGTGAGACACTCGTAAAATGCTCTTGGATTACGTATGGACTTTTATCCTGTGAATTCCGCCTCAAATGCCCCGAACATATGTTTGATATTCACCCAACGCCTCACGCACGAGCTCGTCCAAAAGTTATTGAGCAATTATTTGTAATTACATTCGTATGTAGATTATCAAGAATTTATTAATAATCATTTGACTCGCCAAAAGCTCTATTCTTTAATAGTAGTTCAAAAGTTGAGATCGAACACTAATATCGCGAACGTGAATTTGATAGAACCTTTTATTCGAAAATTCTTCATGTTTTAACTTTTGTTAGATTTCCATTATTTAAACTTTTTCGTTTGATGACAATATTTTGTATTTGTGAGTTATGAAACTTATTATTCAATAATTAGTGTTAGTAATAACAATTTACAGATAGTATATTCATTAATATGTTTTTAGTAATGAATTAGAGTATTGAATTGTTTGTTAATTTATTACTTATAATATCTTATTGGAAGCACATAATGATTAGCTACATTATGTAATTATTCCTCTAAGACTAAATGCCGTTTTCTAATTCTTGAATTTGTAGCTTGGTTACTTCTCGAAAAATGTCAATAAAGAAAATAGTAGTCTTTCGAGAAAAGTTTAAATTATTGTATTAAAAATTTATTTCTGTATATTTACTTCTTCCCAAATAATAAAAACAATATTTATGTTTAATTTTATAGTATCTATTACAATAAAGTATTAATTTTTTCGTTCGATTAGGCTCCGTCTTTGAAGTAGTAAAAAGCCTTTTAAAATTGGAGATCCAAAATACACGTGATACAGCCCTTAATTTTCTAAGCCTTTATTAAAATTTTATGTTACATTATTCAAATAGAAACAGTCTCTCTACCCCAGTGTAGGGGTAAGGTCTGCGTACACACTACCCTCCTCAGACCCCACTAAATGGGATTATACTGGGTTGTTGTTGTTGTTGTTGTTGTTGTTGTATTATTCAAATTGAAAGATAACTTATATAAGGTAAAATCTTTGAACTCCATACCATTGAGTATACAACTTAGCCAAGTAGCATTTGGGAAGAGTGTCTTGAGGCATCCTTTCGGTCCACAATAAGTGATTTTTTGACATTTTATTTCTGGTCCAAAATATTTGATTTTTTCAGATTTCAAGAATGAATTAATTATTTTTTTCTACATTGTCGTTGGAGTAAATAGTATTGGAGTATATATTAAAAATATTTATGTAAAGAAATAGTAAAAATTAATATGGTAAATTTTATTGTTAATTAATATTAAAAAGTGAATATGCGAAAACAATCAAAAAAATACTTGTGGATCGATGGGAGTATCACTCAGCGGACCGGTACATTAGCTAACATTAAAGACATTTATCCTGTGGGTACAATCTATAGACCCACTCTACTATTACGACGTGACAAGTGTTAAAAGCTGTGTCTTCTTTTTCCCTCTCTTTATAACTGAGATTTTTTCAAAGACTGGTGGCTAACGGTTTTAAACTCGATAACTCGATTGATAATGGGTCCACCCTTCTGCCGTGTTATTGTCTTCAGCACAATTCAAACCCTTATCGTGCGTCTAAACCACAAATTACGTGCTGCAATCTTACCTCTAGACCAAAGCTGTGATGACCCAAAATGTTATCATTAAATTAAACAATCATCTCGGTGTTTTAAGACCTTGAAAATCTCTATAAATAATTCCTCGACTTGCGTGCGCAGTCCGTATAATTTTTCGGAAGGTTTTTGTATGAAAAATGGATTAAATTATGATTTAGAGCTTTAGAACTCAACTGAGTTGACTTCGGTCAACATTTTGAGCAAACGAATCCGGATCCAAGTTTTGGCCATTCCGGTAGTTCCGTATCGTAATTTTGGACTTAGGGGCATGTTCGGATTGTATTTTGAAGGTCTGTATCTAATTTAGGCTTGAAATGCCGAAAGTCCCATTTTTTTTTAAGTTTTCATTTCGATAGTGAGATTTTGATCCGATGGTCGAAATGATATTACGAAAGTTGGAGTAGCTCCGTAGTGTTAAACGTGACGTGTGTGCAAAATTTCAGGTCATTCAGATGTGGTTTGATAGACTTTTTGACCAAAAACGTGTTTTACAGTTTTTGAAATTCTTAGGCTTGAATCTGATAAACAATTGGTGTTTTGGATGTTGTTTTGAGCGTTCCGAAGGTGGGAACAAGTTTGAATGATGTTTTATGACTGGTTGATGTATTTTGTTGAGGTTCCGAGGGCCTCAGGTGAATTTTGGAAGGTTAACGGATCGATTTTGACTTGAAGAAAATTGCTGCATTTTTTCACAGTACTGTGAATAGTACCTCGTGAATAGTGATCGTGAATAGTGAACATGAATAGTACCCGTGAATAGTACCCCACGAATATTACTCGTGAATAGTGATTACGAATAGTACCCCGTGAACAGTAAAAACGCGTGAACAGTAACCCGAATTCTGGACAGAACGTTCATTTCAGAAAATGGGACTTTGTCCCATTTTTCATTTTTGTCAAATTGGAGCTCGGGAAGAGGCGATTTTCGGGAGATTTTCAGAGAAAACAACGGGGTAAGTATTCTTAACTTAATTTTGGTTAGATTACCCAAATATATTACTAGTTTTGGCATTAAATCTGTGAATTTAGTTGGAAGATTTTGAAAACCCTCTCGGATAGATTTGAGAATTTGAGGGTCAAAATGTTATCAAAATTTAGTAATTTTGGTATGGTTAGACTCGGGGTTGGATGAACTTTCATATTTGTGACTTTCTTCAGATTCCGAGACGTGGGCCCCACGAGCGATTTTTTTACTTAATTTCAGATTTTTATTGAAAAATGTAGTAGTTTCCTATGAAATTGATTCTATATTTTTTGTTGACTGTATCGAATTATTATTGATTGAATTTCAAGCTTCGGATGAATTCGCGAGGCAAAGGCTTGTTGGAATTTTGAATTGATAGCAAAGCGAGATAAGTGTTTGGTCTAACCTTAGCTTGAGGGATTATGAGTTGAGTCTTATTTGTTATGTGCTAATTGTGAGTACGACATATAGGCATGGTGACGAGTATCTATACGTCGGTGTCTAGTATGACCGTGAGTCTTATAATGTTAACTTCATGATTTTGTTGAATAACCTATGCTTTAAAGATAATTTCTACTTGTTGTGGAAAGTTAATGAAGTAATTGTGATTCTTGAACATAGAGGAGCAATGGCTCAAGTTATATTATGAATTTATGAAAGCAAGTGGGTTGATTGAACTCTTGGAGCGTTGGCTCAAATTACAATACGAATTGTGAAAGTTTATGAGATAATCACACACTTTGGAGCATTGTCTCAAGTGTTAGAGTGAGTTATGAAATGTAAGTGGAAGAAAGAGAAAAAAAGGTATAAATTATTCTCTTGTCGGGAAGTTGATATTATTGATTATTGTTCTCTTGCCGGGAAGTTAATATTATTGATTATTGTTCCCTTGTCGGGAAGTTGATATTATTGATTGTTGTTCCCTTGCCGAGATTCTTATTTTAATCTTGTTTATCCCCTTGCCCCATTGTTTGTGATTGTTGTTTGGGTGAGGAAAAGTGATAAAGCACGAAGGGTGATGTCATGCATTGTTGTTTGTGAGGAAAGAGTGTAAAGCACGGAGGGTGATGCCGTGTATGATTATGATGAGAAAATGTAAAGCGCAAAGGGTGATGCTGTGCCGCACGATGTACCATTCTGTGCCTATTATATTGATTTTATGGTATGAATGAGAGTAAAAGCACGAAGGGTGATGTCGTGCACTTGTTACTTGATTTTATTTCGATGTTATAGATTCCCTTACCCTATTTGCATTGTGTTTGTTGCTTGGGTAGGAATAGTGTAAAGCACGAAGGGTGATGTCGCGTATTGTTTTGGTGAGAGAGTGTTAACGCACGAAGGGTGATGCCGTGCACTTTCTGTTTGCTGGGTTTACTTGTTATTAACAATTCAAGTGTATTAACTGTTTAGATCATTTTACTGATGTGATCCTTTGTGTTGGAATCCATAGTATTTACAATACCTCGCCTTATTTTTTTATATGTTCAGTACTTCAAATATCAACAATTGTTACATTTTTACCTTGATTGTTTTCTCAACTAAATTGTCCTTAACCGTTTGAGGTTGTACTTTACTTAAAAAGAAATTTCTACTATGTTTTGATTTATTGCTTTCTCGTGTTAAAGGTAATGATTCATTCGATATTGTACTTTAATTGAAAAGGATATTTTCTTTATCAAATAATTTCTAAAAATAACTTCATCTTTATTTGTTGATTTTCTAATTGGGTTTGAAGTTGTACTCTACTTTATGTTAAGCAAATGAGGCTCCTTGAACATTCTTAATTGTATTGGGTATATAACCTATGAATTGAGTAATATGAGAATATTATTGTGCAATGTGAGATAGAAATATGTGGGCAGAAGGTACCGGGGAAAATATTATAATTTTATTTAATGGCACGTGAGTTGTCCGTGCGGTTGTGATATAAATATGGGCACGAAGTGCTGTGAAAATATGAAAGTGAGCTGAGACCTATATTACTTATGATTATAAAATAAGGCGTCACAATGTGACCTTTATTCGAAAGGAAATATAATCGAAATATATTTATTAAAAAGCATATTATCTTAGAGATTATTACTTAAAGGAGTTATAGGCGAACAATTTATATTTGAAGAACTTGATTAATTGATTGCACTTGTATTTATTATTTATTGAGAAACATTTATGTTGTTCTTGTTTTCTGCTATCTATATCACGAGTTGATCATTGTTGCCACCATTATATCTGCTTCCTATTATTTTTGTACGCTATATTTTTATATCTGGACACGAACGAGCTAGGCGGGCGCAATACAATCGAGTATATCAAGACAATTCCCAGGTTATACTCACGGGAATTGGTACCTCCCGTTTGCCTATTTACCTCTATTGTGTTAGTGAAATTGTTTTCCTTTTAGTTGCTATTAGTTTAGTCACCGAATTAGGGTACCTGTAGTGGCATCTTATCTTATTCTAGTTTGTTCTGTGGTGTCTGTTAGTGACTCCCCCTAGTCCGCGGAGTTATAATGGCTGTAGTCTGGGATGGTCGAGTGAGTCCATATCCTTGGGGCGTGCGGGGGGTGGGACGGGACGGGAAGTAGGGTGGGGGCTAGGAGGTGGGTTGGGATGCAAGGGAGGTAAAGGGAACAAGGGTGTCCATCAGTTGAGAATTGGGTCATGGAACGTAGGTTCATTGACAGGTAAAATCTATAGAGCTGGCGAAGATCCTCAAGAAGAGGAGGGTCAATATAGCGTGTGTCTAGGAGACAAGGTGGGCAGGGTCGAGTGCGAGGGACGCATATGGGTATAAACTTTGGAACTCTGGAACCCAGAAGGGTAAGAATGGAGTGGGTATTTTGGTGGATAGGTAACTTAGAGAGTCTGTTGTTGAGGTTAGACGAGTGAATGATAGATTGATGATTATTAAGTTGGTGGTTGGTCAGTGCACCGTAAATGTTATTAGTGCCTATGCGCCATATATGGGCCTAGATAAGGAGGTTAAACGGCGCTTTTGGTAGGGATTGGATGACATTATACGTCAGGTGCCACCTACTGAGAAGTTATTCATAGGAGGGGATTTAAATGGCCATATTGGGTCGATCGCAGGTGTGTATGACGAAGTGCATAGATGCTTCAGCTTTGGAGAAAAGGAACGGAGGAGGAAACTCGTTACTGGACTTCGCTAAGGCTTTTGGGTTGGTAGTTGCTAACTTTTTCTTTTCGAAGAGGGAAGAGCATTTGGTTACTTTTCAAAATTCGGTGGCAAAGACTCATATTGACTATCTTCTCCTCAGAAGGTGCGACAGAGGGTTGTGCAAGGATTGCATGGTGATTCTAAGGGAGATACTCGTGACGCGACATAGGCTCTTGGTGATGGACGTTGGTATTATGGTGAAGAGGAGGAAAATGTCTACTCGAGGAAGACCGAGATCAGGTGGGGAGCCTTAACTAAGGACAAAGCTTAAGAGTTGGAAGGGCGGTTGTCGGTTATGGGAGCTTGGATGAGCAGTAGTGATGCGAACTCTATGTGGTCAACGACAGCAAAATGTATAAGAGAGGCCGCGAGAGAGGTGTTAGGGGTCTTAACGGGCGTCTCCGGCAGGCACAGAGGAGACTGGTGGTGGAATAAAGTGGTACAAGGTAAAGTAGAAGCAAAAAATGAGGCGTACCGGAAGTTAGTGGGGAGCATAGGTGAGGGGGAGAGGCGAGCGTGCATGGAGAGGTATAAGGTAGCTAGGAAGGAAGCGAAGCTGGCGGTCACAAAGGCTAAGACTGCGGGTTATAGTCATATGTACGAGGAACTAGGGGAGAAAGGAGGGGATAATAAGTTATTTAGGTTGGCGAGGCTGAGAGAGAGGAAAGCTCGAGATTTAGACCGAGTGAGATGCATCAAGGACGACGATGGTAGTGTATTGAGGGAAGATTCCCAGATTAAGAAAAGATGGCAGACTTACTTTCAAAAACTTCTCAATGAAGTAGGGGATCAGGATATTGTGCTCGGCGAATTAGAGTATTCCGAAAGTCACAGTGACTTTGGGTACTGCAGGCGCATCAATGTTGAGGAGGTCGTGGGAGCTATGAGCAAGATGAGCAGGGGAAAAG
>MU773814.1:8192-19258 GCA_026770625.1 Nicotiana glauca
ATATATATATATATATATATATATATAAAATTAGAAAAATATTAATAGTTTTAATATTTTTAATTATGAAAAGTGGGTGTCATTAATCAATAGTTAAATGAAAACAAAACAATCCAATAAATAAATAAAAGCAATTAAACAAAAAAGAAGCAAGGGACAAACCTAAAAGCCCATAAAGGGCTAGTAGGACCAAAACATTATACAAAAAGAAAAACAGAGAGACATTCTGTCCTTCGCACGAACGGAACCGGCAAAATGGAAGCTCTTTATCACGCAGGCATGGAAAATTTAGGGTTCTTTACAAATTACTAATTCTTGAACTCAGGTATATAAAATTCTCTATTGTCAATTACCCTACAGTATTAATAGGTAAGAACTGAATAGTTATTCCCTTCTTCCTCTATATCAACAATAAATTTTACGTTTAAGTGTGAAAGTTTAAAATTGATTAAAATGCAATGTTGTTGTAGAAACGATTATTTGACTAGTGTCAATTGGCTGGGGCCTACGTATTGGCTCGAGAAGTATTGAGGTGAGTTGATATAACTCTTTACTAAAGAGGTTTAACTCACAAAAGCACGCACATAAGGTGTTTGATGAATCGCATAAAAGAGTTAATATATACTTAATTGGAGTAGTAAGTACCTATTAGCTTAGAATCATTTTCTAGCTAAAGTTTAGATGATTATTTGGATATATGTGCATAAATTTTAGATTTTTATATTATTCTTTGTACTTAATTGGGGTAGTAAGTACCTATTAGTTTACAATTATTTTCTAGCTAAAGTTTAGATGATTATTTGAATACATGTGCATAAGTTTCAGATTTTATGTTATTCGTACATGCCATTTTCATGTTGAAAATTCATGAAGGATCAAGAACCTTTATTAAATATTTTTAAATATTTATTTCATTCTTATGTCATGCCTTACATTTAAAGATAACAATATGAGTATGTATAAAAGATTTAGACTTGAAAAGTCACAAGAATAAGTTTTAGAAAGAAAAGATTTTTGGGAGTATCCTTTATTCTGAGAAGGGGTCGTCGTCCAAGCCTAGGGTCCTGACCAAGGCGTTGACTTCATGAAACTATTTGTGCCAAAGTAGGGAGCACATGAGTCGAGGGTCTCGTGGCTGAGAATTTACTTAGCCATGCTAAGGTATGATACATGAGCGCTGAGAACCATGAAGCGAGTGGCATCTCGTGGATTGGGCCTATTCGATCAGGTTGGGATCGAACCCGTGCCGATCACACGGTGACTGAGACAGAATTTTGTAAGGATAGTTGGCACTCCCAAAGTATAAAGTGAAGTATTTTTATCAAGAAAGAAAAAGAAAAGAATTTCTTTTAGAATATTCAATACCTGCTATTATTCAATTATTTAGAATTATTCTTATAAGCTTTATGTTTTACATGCATTTAGAACCTTTGCTCATAATGTATGTATTATTAAGGTTTCTCCCCCTGTTGTTGACAATCACTAAGTACAATGGATGGTACTGACGTTCTCTTTTGGGAACCTACGTTGGTCTGCGGTATAACGTAGGAATTGGATTTGCAGGCGAGCAGGCAATGAGTTAGGACTTCCTTCCCTTCAAGTGCTATTGGTGAGCTCCGCTTTTGTTCGTGGAGTATTCCTTAGAGTCATTTTTATTTAGCTCTTTCTTCTTTATTTAGAGAACTGGCCAGGAAATCTCATGTCCTGAGCAGTGCGTGAGTTTATTAGTAGAGGCTTCATAGACATAGTCATTGGGTTGAGATTCATATGTTATTTTATAATAACTTAGTAATAATTCAGTAGTTACTATGAATAAAGTTTTGGAGTTGATTTATTTAAATATTTGAATTAATCAAGAGTATTTGGTTAGAGTATTGCTTTTTTGCACATAAAGTGTGGAGCTATAATAGATTGAATAAGCAGAGATGGTTCGCTCGATCATGTTTAGTGATCGAGTGCCGGTATCGGCTTGTTTAGAAAATGGGTCGTGATAGCAGGCCTGCAGGCTTCGCATTTTCCAAACATTTTTCTCAATTACCAGGCCTGTTTGCATTTCCCAAACCTTCTTCGCAATTCCCAAACATCTTTCGCAATTACCAGGCTTGTTCGCATTTTCCAAACTTTCTTTGCAATTCCCAGGTTCGCATTTCCCAAATATTTTTTCGCAATTCCGAGGCCCGTTTGCATTTCCCAAACTTTTTTCGCAATTCCGAGGTTCGCATTTCCCAAACTTTTTTCGCAATTCCCAAACCAGCGGAGGTTGGTTTGCAATTACGAACCCCTGTTTCCATATCAGAGACCTGCAACTTTTATACTTAGACGATTTTAAACCCATTTTTCATATTCTCTCAAAACCTAAACACACTTAGGCCATTTTTCAAGGATTTCTTCTTCTCCAAATCAATTGTAAGTCATTTTTAACTAACTTCCTTCAATTCTTAACATCTTTTAACATGATTTCAACTTCAAATCAATAATTTTCATGGGGAAAATTGGATGTTTTGGGTAGAACCTAGATTTTTCTAAAATTGGGGATTTGAACCTCGATTTGAGGTCCAATTTCAAAACAAATTATATATTTGGGTTCGTGGGGTAATGGGTAATCGAGTGTTGGTTCGAACCTCGGGTTTAGATCACGTGGGCCGGGGGCAATTTTTGTTTTTTTGGGTAAAACTTTGAAAAATTCATTTTCATGCATTCAAATTGATTCATTTAGCGTTTATTGATATAATTAAGTAACTTATGACTAGATACGAGCGAATTGGTAGTGGAATCAAGGGATAAAGCTATAATTGGATCGTGAATTGTGTTCATGGCATCGAGGTAAGTGTTTGGTCTAAGCTTAGCTTGGGGGATTAGGAGTTGAGTCTTATTTGTTATATGGTAATTGTTGAGTAGACGTATAGGCATGGTGACGGGTATCTATACGTTGGTGTCTAGCATGCCCGTTAGTTTTTATATTGTGATTATCATGACTTTGTTGTATCTTTCATGTCTTGGTGATGGTTTCTAATTGTTGTGTAATGTTTGTGAAAAGAATTGTGACATATGAACATTGAGGAGCATTGACTCAAGTTGTATAACTAATTGTGAAAGTATAAGTGACAATTGAACTTTTAGAGCATTGGCTCGAGTTGTGAAATGAGTTGTGAAGGTATAAGTGATAATTGAACCTCTAGAGCATTGGCTTGAGTTGTGAAATGAGTTGTGAAGGTATAAGTGATAATTGAACCTCTAGAGCATTGGCTCGAGTTGTGAAGTGAACTGTGAAGTAAAATAAAAAAGAGAAGAGATTATTATGTTGTCACCCCTGCCAGGCTATTGTTGAGTTATTTGTTTATTTTAAATTTTTCTAAGCTAACAGATAGAGGTATACATAGTTTTCTTGTCTTTAGATAGTTAATTGAGTTAGCTAACTATGGCTTTGTACAATTTATTCTTGGTGATTAATAAAAGTTTAATTACCAAAAAAGGAAGGGTAAGTCCAAAACAGTAAATCCAGTAAAAAGCAGCCCAAGAGTCGAAANCAGCTCCTCAGAGTGACGAGGGAGTTGGATTGCTTTGTAGACATTGAAAACTGCTTCCTCATTATCTACCCTCAAAATCATCTTTCCCTCTCTCACTTTGATAATTTCGTCACCAGTAGCTAAGAGAGGTCGCCCTAATATGATTGGGACCAGTTCATCAGCCTCATAATCGAGGATAATGAAATCAGTAGGGAAGATAAATTTCCCAATTCGCAGCAACACATCTTCAATCACCCCTTTAGGGTGTGCTATCGACCTGTCAGCCAGCTGCAACATCACAGTAGTTGGCCTCGGAGCTCCAAGACCCAATTGCCTGAACAACGATAGGGGCATCAGATTTATCCATGACCCCAAATCACAAAGAGCACGACCCACATCGATATTACCAATACGCACAGGAATCGTGAAGCTGCCAGGATCCTTAAGCTTTTGAGGGAGCTTATTTTGGACCCTAGAAGTGCACTCCTCAGTAAGTGCAACTGTCTCAAATTCAGTTAATCTTCTCTTGTGAGCCACTATATCTTTTCTGTACTTAGCATACTTTGGAATTTTACAAAGTACATCAACAAAGGGGATATTCAATTGAACCTGGCTCAACATGGAGAGAAATTTGTTGAACATGCGATCATCATTCTTTTTCTGCAATCTCTGGGGAAAAGGTGGTGATGGCCTTGGGGCCTCAACTGGCTCTGAAATTTCAGCATTCTTCTTTGGCTCGTTTGTCACTTTAGGGATCAACTCCCCCTCAGGCACGGGCTTTTCTTTCCTTTTCTTTGGCACTTCCTCAAGTTCTCTCCCGTTTCTAAGTGTAACTGCATTCACTTGAGGATTCTTTTCTGTATCACTAGGGAGAGCGGTTGAAGGTCTAGTATTTTGATTCGTTGCTAACTGCCCCATTTGCCTCTCAAGATTTCTGAACTCGGTCCTGAGCTGCTGATTGTCAATCAACAACTTTTTTAGTAAATCATTTGTACTTTCTTCCATTTGTTGGGGTGGTCTCTGAGGCTGATTAAAACTCCCCTGGGGCCTATACTGATTCTGATTCTGCTGATTTCCACCCCATGAGAAGTTGGGATGATTCCTCCAATTTGGATTGTAGGAATTCTCGTATTGTGCATGATGGTTCGGCTGGCCCCTATTTTGCTGCCCCGTATAATAAATGGATTCTGGATTCGTGGGGCACGTATCACTCATATGACTGTCACCACACAGTTCGCAACAAATAGTCATTTGTTGTACCTGTTGCATTGGATGTGGCTACTGCATTGTCATCCTCGTCATCTGATTGGACAGCCTTGCAATTTCGGCTCTCATTGCTGACACCTCGTCGAGCTCAAGTAACCCAGCTGATTTTTGCTTAGCTGCCTTTCGTGAGTCACTATCACCTTGCCAATTATTATCATTAGCAGTCAAGGTATTCAGCAGGAGTTGGATTTCACTGTACGGTTTGGTCATGCAACTACCCCCACAAGCTGAATCGAGGTTCATCTTTGAAGCATCATCTAGACCATCAACAAACGTGTGAACCAATACCTCATCCATCTGGCAATGATGAGGACAGTCTCTGAGCAACTTCTTGTACCTTTCCCATGCTTGACGAAGTGTCTCACCAGCTCGTTGTTCGAACCCAAGAATTTGACTCCTCAACATCTTTGTTTTCTTGGTGGGGAAAAACTTGATTAAGAACTTCCTTGCCAGATCATCCCACGTGCAGATTGAATTAGCTGGCTCCTTATTCAACCACTCCTTAGCTTCCCCGAGCAGAGAAAAGGGGAAAAGTATAAGCTTGACATAGTCCTTGGAAACGTTCGGATATTGTAAGTATCCGTAATTTCCAAGAAATTCTGAATATGTCTCTGTAGGTCTTCATGAGGTAGACCCACAAATTGCCCTGTGGACTGGATCAGCTACACCATGTATTGTTTCAGTTCAAAGTGCCCAGTGATAGCAAGCTTCACGATAGCTGAGTCATATTAGCCAGACCGGGTCTTGCGGCTTCAATCACCGCGCATTCCTCATTACCTTCCATCTCAATTGGTTGTGGTTGAACTACAATGTCCAACTCTCTTTCAATTTTGGTTCTAGCGTCCACCTCCCTCCTCAATATGTGAAGTGTTTGTTCAATTTCCGGATTGAGAGGATGGAGATTGTTTGCGCTTATACTTCTTCGCATTCAATAGAAAATCCTGTATTAGCACAACCAAAGTGAACTGAAAGTTAAACTCGAATAAATAAATAATAAAGACTCAATTCAACCAAGTAGCTAATTTCTAAGTCCCCGGCAACGGCGCCAAAAACTGTTGCAACCAAAAACACCCACGCAAGTGCACGTGATCGTCAAGTAATAGAGTAGTGAGTAGCGTATCGTTCCCTCGAAGACTTGTGATCAACTATTGACTGATTCAAACCCAATTATTTTACTTATTCCAGAGAAGTGTCACAAAATAAAGATGTACTTATTTTACTACCTAATTTATCAAGAAATAATCTAACTAAAGTAATTAACCAAACTGATAGCAGTTTCGAATAACACACAATAGGAGAGGATATTCCAGGGTCACGGGCTAGTTAACAATCTTTTTGTGTCCTTAGCTTAAAATGACTAATCAATTTATCTAGGTTATTGATTGACAAGGTTTATATTATTCGTAAGAATCTGTCGACTTCTTACTTGCCTGCTCAAAGTAACTCAATGCCTATATTTCTATGGAATTAAGATTAACAAGAACGCATTTACAATTCCTGTATTTTAACCAAGCAAGGCAAGTGGGTATATGTCTATCCCAACTTCGAATCCGTTCCCCGATGCCCGGGTTCAAGAACTTGCTCTATTTAATTCTATATGCAACCTAGAATTCCCACTTTCGAGTTCAACTCTAGATTCGTAGATAGTGTTTCACTGTTAGCTACTCAGCAAAATAATTAATAACAGAATTAAATAAATAACCCAATATGATAAATCAACTTTGTCAAATTAAA
Organism: Nicotiana glauca; assembly: GCA_026770625.1. Taxonomy (NCBI): domain Eukaryota; kingdom Viridiplantae; phylum Streptophyta; class Magnoliopsida; order Solanales; family Solanaceae; genus Nicotiana; species Nicotiana glauca. Next base: position 14,699 of record MU773814.1, read on the forward strand.
CTTCAAACAACAACATTCATGTTTTACCCATGACCCTAGAACAATGGGTTTTAGCTACTCATACTATTGTTCATCACAATTAGACTCAATTTCATCACAATTAGCAAAAACAAATAGAAGAAAAGAAACTTGATGATCCAAATCCCTCCTTGCCTCTCTATGTCTTGCTTTAGCCTACGAAAACCCTTGATAAAACTCCTTTGGGCGAGCTTGACCTTATATAGGTTAAGTGAATTTTTCTCCAGATTTTCACTTTTGCCCCCAGTGAACCATCGCCGGATTTTGGACTAGCGCTGCATCGCATTTGGGCGCGCTAGCCCAGCTGTGCAGTGGGCTTGATTTTTGCCTTGTCTTCAACCATACTCAGCTCCGAGGGGTCTTTGTTGCTCCATAATGGTTCCAAATCATATTTTCTTGCATAATAAAAGCTCCTTAACCTGAAATATATACAATTAACAATTAGAGCCCATATTTCATCAATTAATCATAATATGACCTTGGAATATAATCAAGCGAAGGCATAAATAATAGCTAAATCATCTAGATTTTGCCTATTATCACTAATCCTCAAGAAATCACCAGGAAAGCATTTTGCATACCTAATTGGTAAGTCATTCTCATCAAAATTCAGAAGGGGGTTCGTCGAACATGCTTTAAGCCATGGCTTTAATAACAAGCTGGTTCGAATCACAATTTTAGTGGAGAGACGAAAGAGTATTTGTTGAAGAATTTCTGTTGGTAAGTCTAAAGTTCTATCCATGGTACTAGAGTTTTTTTTTTCTTCTGTGTCAAGGTTGTAGTTTTTAGTATTCATAGAAGAGAATACCTAAACCAATGGGACTCCAGTCCATAATTTATTTTAACATAAAGGGTATACAACAAACTTATCTGTTAGATGAGATTTATTTTGTTTGCAATGAGAGTGGAGTCTTTGGGCTTTGGAGGAACTGTGTTTACACCACAATTTGGTGGAACAGATCAGTATGCCTCTTGGATTAAAGCTTAGCACGAAATTAGAAGAAAATAGAAGATTAAAATTAGTAATAGGTATGTATATTTAGATTCTGAATTTTAATTTTCTTTTATTTCTTTTTATTGCTATCCCGAACCCTGTCACGACCCGGATTTTCCACCTTTGGGAGTCGTGATGACGCCTACTAATGTGATCGGCAAGCCAAACCTTTAGTTCAATTACTTCATTAACAAATTATTTCTTTTTAACAATTATAAGGCGATAACATGATAACATCGAAAATTTATATTCAAGCGGAAGACAACGATAAAATATATAAAAACTATATCTATTACAAATACTTAATCCTTAACCACCCAAAATCTGGTGTCACAGTATCACAGATGGTCTAAGATTTACTACATACAAAGTCTGAAGAAATAATAATACACTGTTTCGGAATATAAGTGAAATTAAACAGGAATAGTAGGTAGAAGAAGACGCCAAGGCCTGCGAACGCTTGCAGGACTACCTCGGGTCGCCTGATGAGCAAGAATCAGCAATCCCACCGCGGTCCGAAGTCTACAACACTGGGGTCTACACAAAAGAGTGTAGAGTGTAATATCAGCACAATCGACCCCATGTGTTGGTAAGTGCCTAGCCTAACCCCGGCGAAGTAGTGATGAGGCTATGACCAGACTACCAAATAAACCTGTGCAATTTAACTATATACAACAGAAAGAAGTACAGAAAGAAACAGTCATATACAGTCAATTATTGGAGGGGGAAAACATGCTGCTGGAAAACACCGAATAGTAACAGAAGAGAAACAAATAAATATGAGGATCACCATAGTTTAATTAAAAATAGGATAGGGAAATCATGCTGCGGGGTACAACAAGTATCAACAGGAAGCCAACAATTTAGTGTAGAGAAACCGTAATACAGTTATCAATAAAAAAAATTAGGAAATCAAAGACAAGTGCACGACATCACCCTTCGTGCTTTTACTCTCTCTCACCAAAACAATACACGGCATCACCCTTTGTGCTTTATGCTCTTCCTCACCCAAACAGCAATTACAAGATAAATAGGGTAAGAGAATATATAACCTCGAAATAAAATCAAGTAACAACAGAAAATCAGTAAATAAACGTAAAGGACAACATAACTCAATTATCAGCAAGAATCAGGAAAAATCAAGGACAAGTGCACGACATCACCCTTCGTGCTTTTACTCTCGTCCTCACTATAAGAATCATTACAATAGGCACAGAATGGTACATCGTGCGGCACGACATCACCCTTCGTGCTTTACACTCTTTCCTCACCATGAAATCAATATAATAGGCATTGAATGGTACATCGCGCGGCACGACATCACCCTTCGTGCTTTACACTCTTTCCTCACAAAACAAACAATGCACGGCATCACCCTTCGTGCTTTAACTCTCTTCCTCACCCAAACAACAATCACAAACAATTGGGCAAATGGAGGACGGACACAAGCCCAGTGTGGAGCAACAACGACGACTCAACCCAATCATGAAAGAGGTGGTAAGAAAAGAAGTGATCAAGTGGCTTGATGTAGGTATTGTATTTCCTATCTCAGACAGCAAATGGGTAAGCCCAGTCCAATGTGTACCCAAGAAAGGGGGATGACTGTAGTAGTTAATGAGAATAATGATTTAATCCCTACAAGAACTGTTACCGGGTGGAGAATTTGCATTGACTATAGAAAATTGAACAATGCCACCCGGAAGGACCACTTTTCCCTCCCCTTTATCGACCAAATGCTTGATAGATTAGCTGGCCAGGAGTACTACTACTTATTGGATGGTTACTCTGGGTATAATCAGATTTCTATAGCCCCAGAGGACCAAGAGAAGACCACTTTTACGTGTCCCTATGGCACGTATGCGTTCAAGAGAATGCCCTTTGGTCTTTGTAATGCACCTGTGACTTTTCAAAGGTGTATGATGGCCATTTCACTGATATGGTCGAGATGTTTGTAGAAGTATTCATGGATATTTTTTCTATTTTTGGATGTTCTTTCGATAACTGCTTAATGAACCTCGATAAAGTACTTGCTCGGTGTGAAGAGACTAACTTGGTGCTAAGCTGGGAAAAGTGCCATTTCATGGTACATGAAGGTATAGTCTTGGGAAACAATGTGTCCAAAGATGGTTTGCAGGTGGACAAGGCAAAGGTGGAAGCAATTGAAAATTTGCCTCCACCGATATATGTCAAAGGCATCCGCAGTTTCTTGGGCCATGAAGGTTTTTATCGTCGTTTTATTAAAGATTTCTTGAAAATTTCCTCTCCCTTGTGTAGGTTGCTTGAGAAGGATGTTGCCTTTAAATTTGATGATGCCTGTCTGAAGGCATTCGAGGAGCTGAAGGGTAGGTTGGTGATTGCACCGATCATAGTTGCTCCGGATTGGGAGCAACCATTTGAACTGATATGCGACGCGAGCAACTTGGCTATTGGGGCTGTCTTGGGGCAAAGGAGAAACAAGATCTTTCACTCCATCTACTATGATAGCAAAACCCTGAATCCAGCTTAGATGAACTATACCGTCACTAAAAAAGAATTACTTGCAGTGGTGTGGGCATTTGACAAGTTTCGGTCATATCTTGTGGGGACTAAAGTCATCGTCTACATAGATCATTCAGCCATCGGGTACTTGTTTGAGAAAAGGACACCAAGCCGAGACTGATTCGGTGGGTCCTACTGTTGCAAGAGTTTGATTTGGAGATCCGGGATTGTAAAGGAACAGAAAATCAAGTGGTTGATCACCTATCCAGATTAGAAAATCGAAACCATGTGGTGGAAGAGGGTGAAATCAAAGAAACATTCCTGGATGAGTTGTTATTGGCAATCACCTCAAGCACAGCTCCGTGGTATGCAGACTATGTGAATTTTATTGCAAGTGGGGTGACACCACCAAAATTGACACCAGACAATAGAAGAAGGTTCTTGCATGATGTGAGGCTTTACATGTGAGATGAGCCATTCTTGTACAGGCTCTGTGCTGATCAGTTGGTGCGGAGGTGTGTTCCTGAGGAAGAAATGAGCTCCATACTTCATAGTTGTCACTCCTCGCCATATGGGGGTCATCACGGTGGAGACAGAACCACTCAGAAAGTGCTGCAATCAGGTTTTTATTGGCCAAAATTTTTCAGGGATGCACATGCCTTTGTTAAAATGTATGACAGGTGCCAGAGAACCGGAATGATCACGAAGAAGCACGAGATGCCAGTGCAAAACATTCTGGTAGTGGAGTTGTTCGATGTTTGGGGAATTGACTTCATGGGACTGTTTCCATACTCTAACGGTCATAGGTACATCTTGGTGGCAGTTGACTATGTGTCTAAGTGGGTGGAGGCCATTGCTCTCCCCACTAACGATGCAAAGGTGGTGGTAAGCTTTGTTAAGAAGCACATCTTCACCCGTTTTGGAACTCCCAGAGTGTTGATCAGTGATGGAGGTACGCATTTCTGCAATAAACTGTTGAACAACGTCCTTGCAAAGTACGAGGTCAAGCATAAAGTCTCTACTGCCTATCACCCACAGATGCGTGGTCAAGTGGAGGTTTCAAACCGAGA
>MU773814.1:26191-36714 GCA_026770625.1 Nicotiana glauca
TGTTGTTTGAAGTTTAATTTGACAAAGTTGATTTATCATATTGGGTTATTTATTTAATTCTGTTATTAATTGTTTTGCTGAGTAGCTAACAGTGAAACACTATCTACGAATCTAGAGTTGAACTCGAAAGTGGGAATTCTAGGTTGCATATATAATTAAATAGAGCAAGTTCTTGAACCCGGGCCTCGAGGAACGGATTCGCAGTTGGGATAGACATATACCCACTTGCCTTGCTTGGTTAAAATACAAGAATTGTAAATGCGTTCTTGTTAATCTTAATTCCATAGAAATATAGGGATTGAGTTACTTTTAGCAGGCAAGTAAGAAGTCGACATATTCTTACGAGTAATATAAACCTTGTCAATCAACAACCCAGATAAATTGATTAGTCATTTTAAGCTAAGGACACAACAAGATTGTTAACTAGTCCGTGACCCTGGAATATCCTCTCCTATTGTGTGTTATTCAAAACTGCTATCAGTTTGGTTAATTGATTTAGTTAGATTATTTCTTAATAAATTAGGTAGTAAAATAAGTACATCTTTATTTTGTGACACATCTCTGGAATAAGTAAAATAATTGGGTTTGAATCAGTCAATAGTTGATCACGAGGGAACGATACTCTACTCACTACTATATTACTTGACGATCACGTGCACTTGCGTGGGTGTTTTTGGTTGCAGAAATTAGAGAGTTTCATGGTTATTTCTTGAGGTTCGTAGACATTACTTTGGCGAGATATATCCGTGAAAATCTACCTATTAGCCCTACTTCTTGAAGACGATACGATTAGCCCTACTTTGGTTTCTGATTGCTTCTTATCTGATGAAGTTTTGGCTGAGGAATTATAATGCCTTGAGGTCCAGTCACATTCTGCCATTTCCTATCATGCGCTAGCTGGAGGGAATTCTAAAACAACACTTCGATTTTCTGGGCATGTTAATGGTTCTCCGGTGCAAGTATTACTTGATAGGGGTAGTACAAATGAGTTTATCCAACCTCGGATGGCTAAGTTTTTAAACCTTCCAATTGACCGTACACCTAATTTTGCTGTGGTAGTAGGTAGTGGTCAACGCCTCAAATGTGAGGGTGTGGTTAGGGCTGTACTACTAACCATTCAGGGCTGCACTTTGTCCCTTGATTTTTATGTGTTATCTTTCCATGGTGCTGATATAGTGTTGGGGGTGTCTTGGTTAGCTACACTTGGACCGGTAATCACGGATTATAGTCATCATAAGTTTAAGTTCTCTATTAATGGGACTCGATATAGTTGGGTTGGTGAACCTCCTATTGATATTCAACCGATGCAGCTTCAGACTCTAAGACGTTTAACATTTGTTGATGGTGTTTCTTCCTTTTTTCGATTGGAATTGGTTTCAGATACAGAGCATTCACCAGAACCTCCTCCTACAGATTTGGCATCCATTTTGCACGAATATGGGGATATCTTTTGCAAACCTCATGGTCTTCCTCCCTCCCGATCCCAAGATCATGCCATACACTTACAACCTCATAATGGTCTTGTCAATGTTAAACCATATAGATATCCTTATTTTCAAAAACAAGTGATGGAACAATTGGTGGCAGACATGTTGCAAGAGGGAATTATACGCCCTAGTACCAGTCCATTTTCCTCATCGGTGCTCTTAGTCCGCAAGAACGATGGAATATGGCGTTTCTGTGTTGATTATAGAGCATTGAACGCTATCACTGTTCGGGATAGGTTTCCCATACCAACAATAGATGAATTATTTGATGAATTACATGGTGCTAAATTCTTTTCCAAGCTCGATCTTCTCTGTGGCTATCACCAAATTCGCATCCGCCCTGAAGATATTTCAAAAACGGCATTTTGGACTCACGAGGGACACTACGAGTTTCTTGTTGTGCCTTTTGGGCTTTCCAATGCACCCTCCACCTTTCAAGCAACAATGAATTCAGTTTTCAGGCCTTATCTCTGCAAATTTGTACTCGTCTTTTTTGATGATATTCTTGTATATAGTGAGTCTTAGAGTTTACACATGGAACATCTTATAGTTGTTCTTCAGTTGCTTTGCCAACATCAATTTGTTGCCAAGCAGTCCAAATGTCTTTTCGGCCAGCAGCAGATTGATTATTTGGGCCATGTCATTTCTCCTAAAAGATTGGCTATGGATCCTTCTAAGATTGTAGCAATTCAACAATGGCCAATTCCTCATAATCTAAGGGATGTGCGAAGTTTTTTGGGGCTGGCAGGATATTACCAGCAGAGGCGGACCCAGGATTTGAGAATAAGGGGGTCACCATTAAAAAAATTGTAGCAGGTGGGTTTCGAACCCGCATGGTGTGGCAGGAGAAAGACTTATTCTTGGAAGCAAACCATTGCTCCAAACGTAATATTGTTAATGAGGGTTCCAAGCAAAATATTTAAGGGGTCACCAGCGTATATACAATTATGTATATATAGAGTTTTTGCCGAAGTTAACAGGTTCACGTGACCCCTCAACCCCGGCTGTAGGTCCGCCTCTGATTACCGGCGCTTCATACGACAATATGCTACTATTGCTGGTCCACTTACTTATTTGCTCCATAAGGATGCGTTTTTCTGGACTGATCGTTCTCAGGAAGCCTTCACCGCATTGAAGAACGTTTTAGGCTCTACCCCTTTTCTATCTCTTCCAGATTTTTCTAAAGAATTTCACCTAGAAACTGATGCTTCGGGGTTAGGTATTGGAGCAGTCCTTTCTTAGCAAGGTCATCCAATTGCTTACTTTAGTCAGAAACTCAGTCCTAGATGCAACGGGCATCTACTTATCATAGGGAGATGTTTGCCATCACTCAAGCCGTGAGTAAGTGGCGCCAGTATCTTTTGGGTCATCATTTTGTCATTTATATAGATCAACAAGCCTTAAAGAATCTCACTGATCAGGTAATTCAAACGCCTGAACAACAGTAGTGGTTGGGTAAACTGTTGGGCTATGACTTCACAATTTCATACAAAACTGGCCGCACTAATTTGGCAGCTGATGCGTTATCTAGAGCACCTGCAGCTTCATTTCAGGCTATTTCAGGTCGTCAATTTGATTGGATAGAACAATTACGTCATGCTAATATTGATCATCCAGAATTTATGGAGTTGCACAATAACTTTCAGTCTGATACAACGAAGTTTTCGGATTTCTGTGTTCGAGATGGACTTTTATTATATAAGGGCCATTTGGTTCTTCCTTCAGATTCTCCTATGCGCTTAATACTTCTTAAGGAATTTCATTCTTCCTCAATAGGTGGTCATGCGGGGGTTTCTCGCACTTTTCAGTGTATTGCATTAAATTTCTATTGGAAGGGTATGCGCCAAGATGTTCACACTTATGTAGCTTCTTGTCAAATTTGTCAGCAGATGAAGGATATTCTTAAGCAGCCAGCTGGATCCTCCAGCCTTTACCAATTCCTGCTTTGGTTTTTGAAGAAGTAACGATGAATTTTATCACTTGCCTTCCCAGTTCTAAAAGTAAGGCCACTATACTGACAATGGTGGATCGTCTTTCCAAGTACGGGCATTTTATTGCTCTTTCTTCATCTTTCACCGCACATTCTGTGGTGAGCATTTTTGTTTCGGAAATCATTCGTCTCCATGGGCATCCTAAGATAATTGTCACTGATCGAGACCCTCACTTCATGAATAATTTCTGGAAGGAAATCCATCGTTTGCAGGGAATTACTCTATCAATGAGTTCTGCCTATCATCCTTAAACAGATGGTCAGTCTGAGGCTTTAAATAAATGTGTGGAATAATACTTGCCTTGCTTTGTCGCTGACAGACCCCATGAATGGGCATCTATGCTTCCTTGGGCTGAATATTGGTACAACACCGCTTACCAAACAGCTGCAGGCATGACTCCTTTTCAAGCATTATATGGCAGGGAACCTCCAAAAATGGCACGCTATGTCCTGGGCAGCAGCTCGAATGATTTAGTTGAACGTTATATGCTGCAATGGGATGAAGTTATAGATTTACTGAAACATAATCTATCAAAAGCTCAGCAACGTATGAAGGAGTATGCTGATAAGAAAAGGAGGCAGCTGGAGTTCTCCATTGGCGACTGGGTTTATGTGAAGTTGAAACCTTATCGACAACATTCGTTGAAATTGCAGCGTCATCACAAGTTGGGCAGACGCTATTTCGGTCCTTTTAAAGTGCTTAAGCGTATTGGGGAAGTTGCATATAAGCTTGAATTACCGGATGAAGCTCGCATACATCCTGTTTTTCATGTCTCAATGTTGAAACATTGCATTGGTATTCTTGATACTCAAGTTACTCCTCTCCAACTTCAGGATGTTGAAACTATGACTCCTTCAAACCTTGCGGACAAGGTTCCTTTTGGGGAGGAGGGTAATGTCATATCTGATATTGGGCCAGAATCTAGAGAGAAAACTGATGGGCTTAATAGTACTTTGAGGCGAAGCAAAAGAACAAAAAGGCCTAGTCAAAAATTGGTAGATTACCAATGGAATCCGATCTAATTATTTAGAAGAAGGAAAAGCAGTTACTGGAGAAAATAGTTATTTAGTGCATAGCAGTTTTTGTATTTGAGTAGTTGGTTGTCAGTAACTTCTTCCCCTCCCGGTATCTTCCTTGTTTCTCTTCCTCTCTGTTCTATTTCTATCCTTCCCTCTCTGTTGAATCTTCTTCTTATGTTTACTCTATTACTAAGTTGTAATGTCTAAGTAATTTACTGTAAGAAACATCTACTACTGTTTCTTGTGGTTTGTGTTAAGATAAATATTAGTTGTAACACATTACAACACTTGGAGCTAAATCACTGCAATATACTGAAACATAAAGCTGTTCTTAAAAATACAATCAAGTGTGGTTACCTAAAACATCTTACCTTGCGCTATGTTATTGTTTCTGAATCAGCACTTGAAACCCTAACTTCATGTTGCCCTCAGATCACGACGATATCATTTCAATATTGTTCTGGATTCAGTTGCATTCGTGTTTCACATCTGGCTAACCTTTTGTCTCTCAATATATTATGTTGCCGAGTTGAGAAAGTACATATTTCCTATGCACCAAAATTGTTAACTTTGGAATATCCGAACGGAGATAACGCGGGGTTTTATTCATATATTCGCGTTCATTGAATATTAGTAGTTGCCAGAATTTGAGAAGGTTAGAATTTAAGAGGGCAACCATTGATGGTACAGTTTTTTCCGATCTTATACCAAAATTAACTTCCGTCAAGGAGTTGATCTTACACTACTGTACTGTAGGTACTTGAAAAACTTCATTAAAATCTCGAGTTTTGTAGCCTAGTATTAATTGATTGCTCAATGCAAACCATTATTTTTGATGTGCCAAAGTTACTCTCCTTAGACTGTTCCTACAATAATAGAGTACCTTCTTTTTCGTTTGAACGTACGTATTTCAAGCCAACTCAGGATTTCCATATTTTATTTTTCATCCCACACCAGAATTTGAGAATTTAATATCTTATCTTGAGTTTTCATCAATTTGGTCATATTCCAAAAAACTTCAATGCCATCTTCTGGACTTGTTGGCCCAAAATATTAACTATACAATGTGACAAAGAATTAAAGTAGAAAGTTTATATGTCGACATATGTTGACGAAGAGACGACAATGGAGAAAGACATGTACTTGGAAAGAGTTTCTTATAAATGCTTTGCTGGCGCTTGATAGGAAGATGTTGAGAGTTAACCCTCTTATCATTAAAGAGATTCATACATTTCGTTTCAAGCAAATCCAAGGAAAAGAGAAAAATAATGAATCGACATAATCTATTTCAAGGTAACTATTTGTTGTGTGAAATATATGTATTACTCTATGATATTGGTCACATTTTCATTTTCCTATGTACTTGTCATATCTCCTTTTCCTTTCCTAACAGTTATGTGTTATTTGTGCAGTTGCGTACCGAGATGGAGAGCTCATTAAATTGGAGTGATCATTGTAGTTTGGGATTAGATTTGTTTTATTTTCAGCTATTTTCTTTACTCTCCTTGTAGACTTGATTAGTGTCATGGTTTATGTCAATTTAAACTATTTCATTTTCTCCATTGAACCTTGAATGTCTTGCTCAGCAGAACAGTTTTCCTTTATTTTTCTATTTAAGTTATTACTTATGGGTTGGTAGAACCCAGTAGTTTAGCCCAGACCCTATTTTGTAGTATTAAAAAATTTACTAAATAGGTATAAATAATCTATTCCCATTGCCTTCCCTTGGGGCTTTATAATGACAATATAGAATCATCTGCTGTTGTAAATAGATAGCTTTATACATTTCATAAGTTTGAAAAAATTATATTTTCTCATATGATTTGCATAATAAGGTAGTCGTAGAAGAACCTGTGGATGGACCGAATCTTCCACGATTGAAATGCACTAGTGGCGGGCAGGCGAAGGGTCCAAAGGACATGAAGCCAGGGATTTTGCTTTGTATCCATCAATCAAATCGGAACGTAGCTCAAGAGGGTGAATTTATATTTTTTTTTAATGCAGGTCTTAACAAGAAATCAAGGGAAGTATTTATGTTTTATATGGTGCTTGGGAGACTAGTTTTTCAAGTTGGCTAGTAAATGTTACTAGGTCTTTGTGGGAACGAATAACAAAGTTGAATTATTGTTAAAACGAATTATAGAAAATATTACAGCTCTGAATTATATACCAACCAACTTAAACTTACGATATAGATAACCTTGTTTCCGAGTAGAATTAAAGACAACTGCAACTTGGATTAATCTCCTAGGCAATTTAATAATTATCCTTTATTCATAACATAAGTCAAGTGTTACTACATATTTAACTTTTTTTTTTTTGCTTTTTTTTTTATTTGGAATAATGATAACAGAAGTTGAGTTTAAAAGAAGAGATGATAATTCACATACTCGACCCCAACTTGTCAAACATATAAACAACAAAGTGCCCAGTATAATCCCACGTAATGAGGTCCGGGGAAGATAGTATATAGGCAGATCTTACCTTACCCCTACTTTTATCAAACATATATATAGCGGACTTTAATTTGTTTCGGCTCAGGCATAGTCGTTATTGTATTAGTAAGTTGCATCAAGTGATTACTATATTTTTGCACTAGCGCACAAACCAGCAACAGGAAATGGACGAAGACTTTACTATCATTATTAGAAACTCACTACAGAAAAAGGAAAAAAAGACCAAGCCACCAAGCAGCGAGACGTATGATTAAATAGGTGTGTATTCGATTTATCGATTCGATTTTGACCCTTATCGATTATCGATTTGTACATATACTTATCGTTATCGTTTCAATAAGTTTTCGATTTCGATTTATCAATTTTTGGGGCTTATCGATTCGGTTATCGATTACACCAATAAGAAAATTTGCGGGATTCCACGGAAAGTATATCGCTATAAACACGCCTAACTAATATGGACAACAAGAAGCTAAAATAAGACGAACATCGTTTATAACATAAAAATTGTGTCAACAAGCACATGTAACGAAACTAAAAGTAAAGGATCAAATGTATGTCACCAACACTCCAACGGTATAAAAAAAATACATCATCACAACTAATTTTATTTTCCATTAATTTGAACATTATTCCTTTGAACTTTAAATATGACAATTCCTTAAACGTGGTAGAGGAAATAATAGGGTTAGGGACTTAGGGTAAAGGAAAGGGTATTATTGAATAAAGTTTAAAAAAAAAAAAAAAAAATTTTGTTTTTAGTATATCTTATCGGTTTATCGATAAACCGAAGAGGACAAAATCGAAATCGAATTCGATAAGTCGATAAATCGATAACAAATAGTAATCGAGTCGATTTATCGATAAACCGATTCGAATGCACACCCTACATATTAAGGAAATCATACACAGGCACCGTATGCAAAAGACTTGACAAGTCAATCATCACATAAAATGGAAAAATTCCAAATAGAAAAGGTATGGCCTCGAAACAAACGTACTGACGGGTATTAAAAAAACAAATGTTGAATATGAGTTAAGACTAATTTCCAAGCAATTTTTATTGAGCTTATCAGGAACAATCAAATTTTGGAATGACTGGGACTTGACAATAACATCAAAACACAAGGAACAACCAGGCCATAAACTCCCCCAACTTTTTCTTTGATAACCATCTAATTTCGCCAGTGGAAACCTTACATTCTTGGTGGTCCTAGTTAGATACCCTAGGTCTCAATGAGGACAACAATACTGGTACACTTAACTAATGAACAATCTCTTAGTTGACATACCTTGACTTGGTCTACAATAGCTCAGCTCTTCATTTTGAAGATGCAGCAATATAAACAGCTGAAGTAGCAAGTTCTGAAACTCAGTATAAGGAATCCACCTACTCAAAATTCACACGTCTTCAACCACAAGCATGATAAGAAACGAGTCGAGTCGATCAAAATCTTTGTAGATGACCTGACATTGTTACTATACAGAAATTAAACTCTTATATCAGTTTCATTGAGGTGTATCAAACAATAAACAGTAAATGAGGTATAAAGTAGTAATTTTTATTGAGCTTATCGTGAACAGGGGTTCTGGCCCTCAAATATGTCACTAACAAAATGACTTTAGCTTGCCAATCCTGTAGAAGCACAAGATACAACCAGGCCCTACAAATACCACAATTTAAAAGCATTATTGCTTGACTAAAGACTTGTAAAGAACTTCACCTAACATTCACCGATTCAAGGTGGTCATAGGTATTTACCCTTAAAATGACATTGACAGGACTCAATAAGGACAATGTCATCTATAGACTCATATGCGTGGTATTTTCATAGAATCGACAGGACTCAATAATTTCCAAGTCTCCTATATTACTTTTCTTTTAAGAAGTTAGTGAACAGCTTTCTTAATTGGCAAACATTGACTAGACTGAAGTCTTTGGATTCTTCCAACTATAAACTGAATATAATAGCAATGCAATTTTGTGATAAATCAGAGGAAAAGAAAGAGAAGAAAAGCTAAAATCTATGGCTGTTTTGCTATGGTTATTATTCCTATCTCCATTTCATGTAGTAGCACTAGCACAACAACGAAACTTCAATATAACTCCTGGTTCTTCTCTAACACCTACTGCCAATTCATCATGGTTTTCACCCTCAAGACGCTTTGCCTTTGGGTTTTATAAACAAACCAATGGCTATGCTGTTGGAATCTCCATCATTGGCATGTCTGAGAAGACAGCGGTGTGGACAGCAAACAGAGACAGTCCTGCTGTCCCAAGCAGCGCTGTCTTGCTCTTAACTACTGATGGAAGGCTTATTGTACAAGTAGGCCAAGAAATCACTGTCATAAATCCCTCTCAATCCATTGCTTCAGCTTCCATGCTGGACACTGGCAACTTTGTGCTCTACAATTCTAATCACAATATCATATGGCAAAGTTTTGACAACCCAACAAACACCATTTTACCTAGTCAGCATCTCTCTGCTGAACAAGAGCTGTTCTCAAGCGCCTCAGAAGAAGATGATTCACTTGGGATTTTCCGTCTCAAAATGCAAAGCGATGGGAACCTCGTTCAGTACCCAGTCCAGACACCAGACACAGCCCTATATTCTTACTTCTCAACAGGCACCAATGGAGTAGGGAATAATGTTACACTGAATCTTGGCGATGATAGCCTCCTCTACTTACTAAATTCCACTGTCAGTCTCAAAAATCTAACAAAGGGAGACTATCCTAGAGAAAGGACCATCTATTTCATGAAAATTGATGTTGACGGTATTCTTCGAGTTTATTCACATTCTCTGAGCCAACAGAACAGCTCTGCAATATGGTCATCAACATATGATAGATGTGTACCAAAAGGCCTTTGTGGGCTTAATAGCTTTTGTATCAATGTAGATGATCAAGTTAACTGTACGTGTCTTCCAGGATTTGATTTTGTAAAGCCAGGCAATTGGAGCGCAGGCTGTGAAAGAAATTTCACTGCAAAAACCTGTCGGTTAAAGGAGCAGACTTCTAAATACTATGCCATGAGTACAGTTGAGAACACAAGATGGGAAGATATCTCTTATGCTACTTTGGTCACAACAACAAAAGAAGATTGTGTACAAGCCTGTTTACAGGATTGTAGGTGTGAGGCTGCTCTATTCAAAGATAGAGAGTGTAGAAAGCAGAGGCTGCCACTGAGATATGGAAGAAGAGACATGAGTGATTCTAATCTAGCATTGGTCAAGGTGGGAATTAACAAGTTTGCGGATGAAGGGTTGTTTAACCAGATTGAAAAAACAAAAGGAGAAAAGCTAAGGATGGACATCCTAATTGCCGGCATTACATTGGCTGCTTTTGCTTTCTTGGTGTTGGGCATCTCCGGATTCCTCATTCACAGGAATCATATCTGGACTTACAGGAAAATCCAGGAGAGTAGAAGTGTTCATTTATGTGAAGATGTTGGTCCACAAGCACTTTCATACGCAGAATTAGAGCAGGCAACTAGTGGCTTCACAGAAGAGTTAGGAAGAGGAGCATTTGGGACAGTATTTAAAGGGATGTTGGCAGAGGACCAGAAAG
>MU773814.1:39449-80401 GCA_026770625.1 Nicotiana glauca
CCCACCAAATACCAAACTCCTTTTGGACTTATCCGTTACAAGTGAACCAGTCTCATTCAAAAGAGTCCCAACCGAATGAAAGTACCTAGATTCTAGGGATACACTTCAATGTCTCTTCAAAACTGAATTTCAGTTTGATTAAACTTCTAAGAGTCCGAAAAGATGTAGTTACCCCATCAATTATTCCCTTGTATATTGATCAGCTTTAGTGTATTCCTTACCTCATCTTTCTCAAGCCGTCAAAAACTCTCATTCTTCTTTCATCTTCCAAACACAATCTAATTCTTTTCTTTTCCATACCCTAGCCCAGATATGTCGAACACTTTTGAAAATCCTTCATCATCACCACAGGAAACCACTTCCACACCTTCTACAACACCAATCTCTAAGAAAAGTAGAGTAAAGATGATGGCTCGTAAGATTTTCGCTGAAGGAGAGGAGATCAAGAAAATAAACAAGTAATTGAAAGCAGGTAGGGAAGAAGAATCCTAGAAATCTGAAGATTCATTTAAGTCTACTACTAAGGGGAAGAAAGTAGGTCTTTCAAAACTGAACAAGTATCTTCTAATTCTAAAGTTTCTCCTGAGATAATTTCTAAAGTTGATGCAAATTTGGAGAATATATTTGTAGGATGTATAGCAGGTGTTGAGACTACATAATCCGGAGAAGTTGGTGGTAAAATGAAAAAAAAAGAGCAAGGGCGCTAGGAGTACTGTGAGGGGAAAGGGGACAAGAGTGGCTGATTCTTCACCCACTCCTGTTGGTCTAACAAAGGAAATTGATGCAATGGTTGTTTGGGGAGAGGAATTTAGTGAAATAGAAGAGAGTGTGAGCAAAACAGGGGGACGTGGGTTTGGCAAAGCTGCTGAGGGGTTGAATCAACTTGAAAAAATATAGATGAACCTGTTCCATCTGAACAGGAAACCCTCGCGGACCTACTAATAGGGTTATCAAAAGCACCAAAACTCATGTCATTCCCTATGGTTTCATTCTCACAACTGTGATGCATATTTCGAGGTACCTAAGAAGAAGTGGAGTTAATACTCTACTTGCTTGCGATTATGAAGTCAATATCATTCTTAATGAACCTGGTTCATCTAAACAGACACCTATCAATAGCAAAGTTAGAGTCTTGGTACAGGAGAGTGAGGCAAAGGATATTGAGATAGCAAGGCTGAAGACATGATTGTTTGCATTTGAAGTAACCCCAGCGGCCATGAGTAAGCTTTAAAATCTGGTTATCTCACATTTTTATGCAACTTTTCGATGATGCCAAAAGGGGGAAAAAGGTTGTGCTTTAAACAAGTGATGTTTACATTTTGAACAGTGATGTTTATAACCTAATGTACCTGGTCCTTGATGATAAGTGATAAAAAGGAAAAATGTTTCTAACATTGTGTTGATGTTGAGCTGAGTTGAAATAGGGCCTAAGCTTAAGAAAAGCACAGAGTTTGTCATCATCAAAAAGGGGGAATTTGTTAGCCCAAGTAAAGGTTAGTTTTGAAGACTGACAAAGGAACTCAGGATGAACCAGGTCCATCACTCAGGTGCACAGAAATGGGCAGATTCGAGCATGTGGGTTTCACGTGAAGGAGATAAGTTTAACTTGGGGTATTTAATATCTCTTGATCGAAAAGGTTGCATAATTGATAAGGACAAGGAGTCCTTAGTCAAAGAGAACACAATTCAAGATAGGTAATGAGTTAGAAGTTGAAATCAACTAGAACTCTTCCACCAAGGAAGAGTTGCATCAGAACTCTAGTTATTTCTTTATTTACTAACTCTATAAATTGCAGGATGTTCTCACATTAAAGTGTTGCACAAAAACACAGAAGTTAAACATGAATTTAGAGCAAAATAGCAAGGCTTTTTGCAAGCAATTCGTGTGTGATTCAAGTGTGCAAACCTAAAGCTACATGAACTAGATTGAAGAACCAGCTCCATAAAGAGTTTTATGTGTTTTTCTTTATTTCTAGTTCAATTGTAGTAGGTGTTTTCATATTGTACCTTTCAGCTTTCATAGAAGCAATTGTATTAGGTACCTAGAGTGTTCAAGTTAGAGTTAACTTGAAGTTGTCGCAACAGTTAGAGGTTGGTTGCTACACATGGATTAGAGTTAATCCTTAGGTTTACAAAGAGTTTTGTAAATGCTGTTTTGGCATAGTGATTTTAGTGGAAGGTTGGGAAAATCCTATTGAGTAGTAGGTCGTGATTTTTTTACCTTTTGAGCCAGGTATTTTCCACATAAAAATCTATGTGTTCTTTATTTTATGTACTTTTAATTCCGCAAACAGTAGTAGAAAGTACACCTAGAAGAACCAGGTTCTTCTAGAGCAAAAATTGGGTACCACACAACTCACCCTCCCTCTTGTGTGTAATTGACATTTAGAACATCAGTATAGCACATAAGTCATCAACATCATCATGTTTTTCAACCATGTTCTCTTGACCCTTCTTGTCTTTCTTCGGAGCACGACACTCCGTAGATTTGTGTCTGGTTTTTCCACAGTTGTAGCAGTTTCCACTGAATCGCTTCTTGCTTGGGTTGTATTTCGGTCCAGAAGCCTTCTTCCTCTTTTCGTTCTCTTCAACAATATTTGCTCCTATTATTGTTGAGTTCGCACAGTCTCTCTTTTCAGCAGCTTTGTTGTCCTCTTCGATTCTAAACCGAACAATGAGATCTTCAAGGGACATCTCCTTGCGTTTGTGTTTCAAGTAGTTTTTGAAGTCCTTCCACAAAGGAGGCAACTTCTCAATCATTGCAGCTACTTGGAATGCTTCATTGATAACAAGACCTTCAATGAAATTTCTGTTAGTAAAAATACTAAGATTACTACTTTCAACATCAATATTAATTTGATTTATACCTTCAGCAAAGAGATCGTGAATAATCACTTGAAATTCCTGGACTTGGGTAATAATATACTTGCTATCTACCATTTTGTAGTCCAAAAACTTTGCAGCAACAAACTTTTTCAACTCGGCATCTTCGGTTTTGTACCCCAAATCCAAATCAAAATTCGAATCCGAAGCCGAGCCGAGCGAGTGACGACGACGCCGCGAGGCTTGCTTTCTTATCAACTCTTTAAGGGATAGAAGAAGAGCAATTGCTTATATACCAATAAAACCCTCTTCCAATATGGGACAATGCCCATTTACCAAGGGGGGAAACTTAAAATTTCACTCAAAAATTTTATTTTCCTCCATTTCCCATTCAACCTCTTTTAAGTATTTAATATATTAATTAAATAAATTAAAAAATCCAACAATCCCCCACATGAATGGGGAATGGCTATATCACGGAAGTATGCATAAAAAACTGTGTGATTCGCAAGTAAGGATTAATTGCATCTGAATAAGTAGGTTTCCCTTTCAACTTTCCGTAGTGAACTTATGTCGGGTATACTCGATCAATCGGTAGATTTGATATCTTTGAATCGTCGAACTTTGGTGTATACCTAGACAACCACAAGTCACACAACCAACCCTTAACCGTCTTTGGTTCTCATTGTTGTGTTCGTTTCAGCCATGAACACCGCCTGGTTTCATAAGTGCATAGAGAACTGGCCTTACAAAGTTCTCCTTGAAGTGGCTAACACTTTACACTTACATAGGTGATTCCTAAATGTGTCATCCCGTAGATACAATCTTTGATATACCCCGTATCAAATTTAGAAATCATTAAAAAGCCTTAATACTTTATCATTGGTACTGAAAGCTAATTTGACAATGTTGAACCGTCATTAATGACTTTGTTTGATCTCCTTGAACCTAGATCTTGGGATCTCCAGTCTTCTAGGTAGAGTTACAGCCATTATGACTTGTTCTCGGCCACAGTCCCATTCCCCTTGATGATTTCTCAACTGCCTCTCTAGTTAGGCCTTTTATAAGTGGATATGACACATTATCACTTGACTTTACATAGTCAATCGTGATAATTCCTCGAGAGAGTAATTGTCTAACGGTTTTATGTCTTCGTCGTATATGACGAGATTTACCGTTATACATAACGCTCGTAGCCTTTCTAATTGCCGCTTGACTATCACAATGTATGCATATTGGTGCCAAGGGTTTGGGCCAAAATGGAATATCTTCCAAGAAATTCCAGATCCATTCAGCTTCTTCACTGGCTTTATACAAGGCTATGAACTCAGCCTCCATTGTAGAGCGGGAAATACAAGTTTGTTTGGATGACTTCCAAGATACTGCTCCTCCACCAATAGTGAATACATATCCAGTTGTGGACTTGGAATCAGTTGATCCGGTGATCTAATTTGCATCATAGTATCCCTCAATGACCGCAGGATATTTACTATAGTGCAAAGCAAAGTCCTGGGTATGTACTAAGTACCCCAAAACTCGTTTCATGGTCATCCAATGAGATTAACCTGGATTGCTAGTATATCGACTCAATTTACTTATAGCACAAGCTATATCTGGTCATGTACAATTCATGATGTACATTAAGCAACCCAACACACGAGCATAATCCAATTGTGATATGCTTTGGCCTTTGTTCTTTGCTAATGCAAGATTCACGTCAATTTGAATCTTTGCAACTTTAAAGTCTAAGTGCTTGAATTTTTCAAATACTGTCTTAATATAATGAGATTGTGACAACGCCAGACCTTGAGAAGTCTTATGGATCTTGATTCCCAGAATTAAATCAGCAACTCCCAAGTCTTTCATATCAAACTTGCTAGTTAGCATACACTTAGTAGCATTTATATTGGCAATGTCAGTACTCATTATGAGCATATCATCCACATATAAGCAAACAATGACTATGTGATTTAGAACATTTTTAATGTACACACATTTATCACATTTATTTATCTTAAACCCATTTGACAACATTGTTTGGTTAAATTTCGCATGTCATTGTTTGGGTGCTTGTTTTAGTCCGTAAAAGGACTTAACAAGTCTACAGACCTTCTTTTCTTTACCTGGAACCACAAACACTTCTGGTTGTTCCATGTAGATTTCTTCTCTAACACCTAATGCCAATTCATCATGGTTTTCACCCTCAAGACGCTTTGCCTTTGGGTTTTATGAACAAACCAATGGCTATGCTATTGAAATCTCCATCATCGGCCTGTCTAAGAAAACAACGGTGTTGACAGCAAACAAAGACAGTCCTGCTGTCCCAAGCAGCGCTGTCTTGCTCTTAACTACTAATGGAAGGCTTATTGTACAAGTAGGCCAAGAAATCACTGTCATAAATCCCTCTCAATCCATTGCTTCAGCTTCCATGCTGGACACTCGCAACTTTGTGCTCTACCATTCTAATCACAATATCATATGGCAAAGTTTTGACAACCCAACAAACACCATTTTACCTAGTCAGCATCTCTCTGCTGAACAAGAGCTGTTCTCAAGCGCCTCAGAAGAAGATGACTCACTTGGGATTTTCGGTCTCAAAATGCAAAGCGATGGGAACCTCGTTCAGTACCCAGTCCAGACACCAGACACTGCCCTATATTCTTACTTCTCAACAGGCACCAATGGAGTAGGGAATAATGTTACACTGAATCTTGGCGATGATAGCCTCCTCTACTTATTAAATTCCACTGTCAGTCTCAAAAATCTAACAAAGGGAGACTATCCTAGAGAAAGGACCATCTATTTCATGAAAATTGATGTTGACGGTATTCTTCGAGTTTATTCACATTCTCTGAGCCAACAGAACAGCTCTGCAATATGGTCATCAACATATGATAGATGTGTACCAAAAGGCCTTTGTGGGATTAATAGCTTTTGTATCAATGTAGATGATCAAGTTAACTGTACGTGTCTTCCAAGATTTGATTTTGTAAAGCCAGGCAATTGGAGCGGAGGCTGTGAAAGAAATTTCACTGCAAAAACCTGTCGGTTAAAGGAGAAGACTTATAAATACTATGCCATGAGTACAGTTGAGAACACAAGATGGGAAGATATCTCTTATGCTACTTTGGTCACAACAACAAAAGAAGATTGTGTACAAGCCTATTTACAGGATTATAGGTGTGAGGCTGCTCTATTCAAAGATAGAAAGTGTAGAAAGCAGAGGCTGCCACTGAGATATGGAAGAAGAGACATGAGTGATTCTAATCTAGAATTGGTCAAGGTGCGAATTAACAAGTTTGCGGATGAAGGGTTGTTTAACCAGATTGAAAAAACAAAAGGAGAAAAACTAAGGATGGACATCCTAATTGCCGGCATTACATTGGCTGCTTTTGCTTTCTTGGTGTTGGGCATCTCCGGATTCCTCAGTCACAGGAATCATATCTTGACTTACAGGAAAATCCAGGAGAGTAGAAGTGTTCATTTATGTGAAGATGTTGGTCCACGAGCACTTTCATACGCAGAATTAGAGCAGGCAACCAGTGGCTTCACAGAAGAGTTAGGAAGAGGAGCATTTGGGACAGTATTTAAAGGGATGTTGGCAGAGGACCAGAAAGTAGTAGCTGTTAAGAGACTAGACAAGGAATTGGTAGAAGGGGAAAAATAGTTCCAAACTAAAATAAAAATCATTGGAAGAACACATCATCGAAATCTAGTCCGCCTCCTTGGTTACTGCTTAGATGGATCAAGAAGGCTACTGGTGTATGAGTACATTAGCAATGGGTCACTCTAAGACATACTTTTTACACCCGAAAAACAGCCCACATGGGAGGGAAGGTGTGGCATCTCTCGAGATATTGCAAGGGGCCTCCTATATTTGCATGATGACATGGGAGGGAAGGTGTGGCATCTCTCGAGATATTGCAAGGGGCCTCCTATATTTGCATGATGAGTGTGACACACAATTCATCCATTGTGATATAAAGCCTCAGAACATACTCATGGATGATCATTTTTGTGCTAAAATATCTGACTTTGGAATGGCCAAGCTCTTAAAGAAAGATCAAACAAGAACCTACACAGGGGTAAGAGGGACCAGAGGCTATGTCGCACCAGAATGGCACCGAAAACTGCCAGTGACAGTGAAAGCAGATGTTTACAGTTTTCGTATCATTCTATTGGAATTGATCTGTCGGTGGAAGTGTGTCGATTGGAGCCTTGCTGAAGATGAATCGATTCTTGAGTACTGGGTTTACAGCTGCTTTGAGGCAGGAGAGCTAGGAAAACTGGTCGGGGACGAGGAGGTTGAGAGAAGACAATTGGAGAGAATGGTGAAAATAAGCATCTGGTTCATTCAAGACGAACCATCACTTCGCCCTTCAATGAAGAAAGTTCTACTGATGCTAGAAGGGACAGTAGACATTCCAGTGCCTCCTAGCCCTACTTCTTTTCTAAGTACCATATAGTTCTAAATTTTCCTTTCTCACTTTTTAGTTTTTGAACTTTACCATAAAGTGAAGAGCACTTCATCCTTTGTACTACAGCTAAATACAGAATAATTCTATTAAGTTTTCTTAATTAAAAATAATTATATCTAGTTTTTACATCATTCTGCACCACTTGTAATCACCGATTGATAGAACTACAAGGCTTTATCTTTTGCTGTAATAAATCTCCCTTGCTTATGTTTCCACTTTAAGATAGTTTATTAAATAATGTTTCAAATGGAACATTTTTCCCTAAATTTAATTATAGTACACTGAAACTATATTTTGTGCCAAGGGACTGATCTTTTCACTTAACCCCAAACTTCTCTTTAACAAAATCACGATCGTTGCTCCCCTTGCTGAAAGAAATAGAGGACCCACTAAAGGGTCATACAACCTCATATTCTAACTCTTATGCTAGTAAAAAACTAAATATATGATTTTTGAACTCTTGGGGTTGTATCTTCGAAGTGAATTGATGAATAATCAATATTGGGAGTGGGATAAATCTGTAAGAAAATCATGAAAAAAAGATAAACACAAAGAAAGAAAAGCTCAATGAAAATGCAGAGAAGATGGAGGAGAAAGAAGAAAAAGAACAGAATAAAGTTGTTAAGGGATTTAAACACTCAATTCCAAGTGAAGTGTTCTTGTGCCACATCTGCACGAAGTGTTCAATAGACACATTATAAGAGTACTTTAAGTGTCCAATAGGTAATAGTATCAGTTCAGGTTTCTAAATGAAAAAACGCGACAACTTTAAGGGGTTGTCCATGTATTTGGCCTGTACTTTTTGCTACAGTCAGCATCCTTCCACTTATTTCGACAAGCCTTTATTTCTCTGGAGAAAATAGAAGGCATTATTTTCTGAACATATTTGGCATTCATTTCCTTGCCTAGTAAGTATCTTTAAATGAGTGATCTCATATTATTGTGACAGCAGAAGGGCTTAAGGTAAGACAAAAAGCTTTCTTCATTCATATTTAAATTTTAAGAGCTTTCCCTTTTTCATGTTTTCACTTTCAGTACACTCACCTCAAATTCACCTTGACACCTACAGGGGAGCAAGTTCATGATCTCCAACACTCAAGTACAAATGCATGTCAGCTTGCAATGCAATACAATAAATATTTGTTACTTAGATGTAACATGGTATATGAGATCGCACCTCTCAAATTTATATTGCTTCATAGATTCGTGAAGTCCAGCTATCAGAAAGCATTGAACAAACAAAACCGAGACTATCTTACATGATCATGCCAAGAGATGAGCCAGATCAGAAGATGAAACCTAGATCTATTTCCACCCTCGCACCTCTCCCCGGTTAAAAATAACAAGTAATCTTTCACCTACAATCCGAATGAACCTACTAGTCAGTCATCCATCATTCCTCGTAGCTAGTATAGCAGTACACACAAAAAACCAACTATTTCCGATGGAAAGGAAGTTTCTCATTTTGCCACCATAGAAATCGGTAAAAATTTAGCAGCAAAGGGTATGACCTAGCAGTCAGTAAAACTGATATAGACCATAAAGGACCAGTGTTCAAATTCCAATAGAAGCAAAAAAGAGTTCGGTAATTTTGTTCATCTCTGCAAGTCTTGATGGACTAC
This sequence comes from Nicotiana glauca, assembly GCA_026770625.1. Classification (NCBI taxonomy): domain Eukaryota; kingdom Viridiplantae; phylum Streptophyta; class Magnoliopsida; order Solanales; family Solanaceae; genus Nicotiana; species Nicotiana glauca. Next base: position 48,373 of record MU773814.1, read on the forward strand.
TCAGTATTCATGCTAGTGGAAAATAACATGTACTTGGGGTTGGGGAATTAGTTAAGGTAGGTACAAATTGCCATAGACACCACCATTATTAAAAGAACGGGCAAAACTTGGCACTCAATTAATATTGTCCTACCCTGACAATTTCAATTATTGCCGGGAAAAGGCGCATGAAACAATTACAACAACAGCCACGGTTAAGCATAACAAATACTCTCTCCCTTCCAATTTATGTGAACCTGTTTGACTGGGCACAGAGTTTAAGAAAAAAATTAAGACTTTTGGAATTTGTGGTCCTAAACAAGTTCAAATGGAACCCAGAGTATTTGTGTGGTTATAAAAGTTTCTCACTAAGGGTAGAGTTGTAAGTTTAAGCTAAATTGTTACCAAATTTAGAAAGGGTTCATTCTTTTTGGAACGGACCAAAAAGGAAATAGGTTCACATAAACTGGAACAGAGGTAGTAGAATTTAGCTACAATTTAAATTATACTAGAGAATAAAATGCAGATGCATACTTGAATAACAAACAGCAGCTTAGGTATAATATGAAGTATATGGTTCACATAATCTCCTCCTACCATTACCATATGCGCAATGAAATTCAAGAACTTGTTTGATACTTACAGTGGCTAATACGAATCTCCCCTGTGCTTTGTCAAAATCAATTTGAATGCTTTGATCTGTAGCGTCTCATCTCTGATATCACTTGTCAAAAGCATGAATATTTGTAGCGTCATTAGTTCTTCAAATCAACATTGGTTACGTTTAGATTAAGATTGGAGAAATGGAGAAGATGAGGTGACCGGCGATGGTGCCTTGTTTAGAGCCAAAATGTTTATCATTCCACTTTTCTCCGTACTCCGTAGTTGCTTTTCTTGCGAGAAATCCAGACTGAGTTTCTCTAGAACTCCCCCCCTGCATCTGCCAGATATCTTGCTTAACTCTAAACCGAGAGTAACCTCGGGTTTTTCTTGTTAAAATTTTATTATAGATAGATAAGGGAAGGGAAAGAAGAAATGGAAAGGGGAATTATAGGGTGGAGAATCGAACTCTAACAAATAAGATAAAAGTTTAAGCGTCACACATTGAACAACTAAAATTCTTCTCTTTTTGTTGGAAATATATTTTGGTGGATAGTCTATTGCTTTCCTTCTAATTTTCGACCGAACATCTCAACAAGATTTCTTTTTAACTACGGTACATTAAGTGCAGAAATTTTCACTATTATATATAGGAATCGGCAAAATTTTACCAAACCACCACTACAACAATGTTTTTTCGCCAAAAGACTTGCTACTTGCCAGTGGATCATAAAAAATATCGGCTTGGTCACATTTTTTTTCCTGGGGCATCTAGGTTAGTCGTGGGATTTTTAGTGAAGTTCCCCAGGGCTTAGTATAACTGAGTAAGGAGAGCAAGACATATAAAGCCAAGTAGCGCCATCTTTATTAGCAGCGAAAACAACAGAACAGAATCTGAGATGTCTTTTAACAGAAAAGAGAGGAAAACTAAAGTTCTGGAACAAAACAAAGCAGCAACATTGACACAGCAAAAGCAGCATTAGCGCACATGAATTCAGAAGTCTCCACCACGGAGCCTGAGCACGAGATGAAGAGTGGACTCTTTCTGGATATTGTAGTCTGCAAGCGTGCGGCCATCCTCAAGCTGCTTACCAGCAAAGATAAGCCTCTGCTGATCTGGTGGAATGCCTTCCTTATCCTGTATCTTTGCCTTCACATTGTCAATGGTATCTGAGCTCTCCACCTCCAAGGTGATTGTCTTCCCAGTCAATGTCTTCACAAAGATCTGCATCCCTCCCCTCAAACGCAAGACCAAATGGAGAGTAGACTCCTTCTGGATGTTATAGTCTGCAAGAGTCCTGCCGTCCTCCAACTGTTTACCAGCAAAGATCAAACGCTGCTGGTCTGGCGGGATACCCTCCTTGTCTTGGATCTTTGCTTTGACATTGTCAATGGTATCAGAACTCTCAACCTCCAAAGTTATTGTCTTCCCAGTCAAAGTCTTGACAAAAATCTGCATGCCACCTCTAAGACGAAGAACAAGGTGCAGGGTTGACTCTTTCTGAATGTTGTAATCTGCCAGTGTCCTCCCGTCCTCAAGTTGCTTCCCGGCAAAGATCAGTCTCTGCTGGTCTGGAGGAATACCTTCCTTGTCTTGGATCTTTGCTTTAACATTGTCGATGGTATCTGAACTTTCAACTTCAAGGGTGATTGTCTTGCCGGTAAGCGTCTTGACAAAGATCTGCATGCCACCACGAAGGCGTAGGACAAGGTGAAGGGTGGACTCCTTCTGGATGTTGTAGTCAGCAAGTGTTCTACCATCTTCAAGTTGCTTGCCAACAAAAATTAACCTTTGTTGATCAGGAGGAATACCCTCCTTATCCTGGATCTTTGCCTTGACATTGTCAATGGTGTCTGAGCTCTCGACCTCAAGAGTAATAGTCTTTCCGGTCAGAGTTTTAACAAAGATTTGCATACCACCACGGAGACGCAGGACAAGGTGGAGGGTAGACTCCTTTTGGATGTTGTAGTCAGCAAGAGTTCGGCCATCTTCAAGCTGTTTTCCGGCAAAGATCAGTCTCTGCTGATCAGGAGGAATACCTTCCTTGTCTTGAATCTTAGCTTGACATTGTCAATGGTGTCAGAACTCTCGACCTCAAGAGTAATAGTCTTTCCAGTAAGTGTCTTAACAAAGATCTGCATCTGAAATATATTGAAAAAACACAACTTAATTTCAAATCAAGATCAAGCTAAAAAGGGGATGACAAAACTAGCAGGCACCCAAAGTCCCCAAAAAAGTTCTACAAGGGCAAAAGTTGGGAGCTTATTGGTGATCAAGATCGTAGAAGCAAACCAGCCATATATAAACACTCATAACATTGAGATGACTCCTAGATATTCTTAGTTTAGGAATAAACGTCATCTAATGAAACAAATTGAAGGAGAAACAGAATCAACCTACCCAACTGCAGGTAGGAGAGTGTAAAAAACGGAATCCTAATTGATTAGGAACCGCAATAAAGGGAAAGCAGCATTCCAAAGACAGCTAAATGGCGCTACCAAATAGCTAGTGGAAGACAGGAGATAAATCGGAGGAGGAAAATTCAATCACCCTCAATTTCAACAGCCATAAGTAACATAAACTTAAAAAAAGTTAAATCATCAAATTTTTGGATTCTTATAAACAAAGTTCATTCCATCGAACAATCAATCATTCAAACAATTCAACAAAACACTAAAAGCATAAAACCATAGCTATCAAATAGGGAATAGTTCAAAATCTACATAAGTAGAACAGAATTATTATATATTGCCCATGCGAGGATAAATAAATCCAAAATCCCAGAGATTAGTAAGGCTTTTTTTGCAAACAAAAATCTATCTTTAAACTTGTAAAAATTTTAGGATCTAATTCAATTTGATTGAAGAAATCCTAGCTAGGTCACAATTAACAATTCCTATAAAAAAAAACTAACAAATATCCATCAAAACAAGGAAAACTAATGCTATAACATCAAAATAGTTTCAAATACATAGAAAAGGCATGTCTCGTCAATTAAAGATTGTTCTAAATTTGATTAATCGGGGGCAGATCTGCCGATCAACGTCAAAGGAGAAATAATTTTGTTAAGATATTGACAGAATACACTAATTCGCATAAATTTAAACGTCTTCAACAAACGATTGAATTAATAGAAAGACAGATTATTTACCTTGAGAGAAGCTACACGAGAGGAGATAGAGAGAATAAGAGGGATAGTTTTCTAGAGTATTAGAGCAAAGTATGATGAATTTTGATTAGGTCGAAAAGGGGATGTGTGTATTTATAAAGCACACACTTGTGGCTAAGCCTTACGCTATTTCTTCGGAATATCCTAGAAGACACGGTTAAGCAATTGATCAGGCATTTAGAGGGCCTTTGGATTTGCTTTTAAGCTGTTCAAATCCGTTTTTAAGCTCTTTTTAATTTTTTTGGTGTTTGGGAAAGTTTAAAAACTGCTTTAAAACAAGCCAAAAGCAATATGGACAAACTCAACTTATTGTTTTTTTAGCTTAAAAGTTATTTCTGCTGAAAATCCACTTTTTTTAAGTCAATCCAAACAGGCTCTTAGGCTTCTCCTCTTTTTCTCCTTTTTCCTTTTTTATTTTTTACAAAAACAAACTTTTATGTGGTGGACATAGTTACAGGGTGGGCATAATTTGGGCGAATTCGAAATATAAATTTTGAATTTTTGATTTGGATTTTCAAATTATGGACAGGATTTTTGGATTTAATTTTTAAAAAAAATTTGGATTTCGGATTGGATGTAGGATTTGCTAATTCAGATTTTTGGATATTCGAAAATTCAAAAATTTTATTCTTTATATTCACTGCTTCCCATTAGACAATAGTTTAATTATCCATTTGTCTATAGTAATAAGTCCAATATCTTGCCAATTAAACTTTATATCATATATTCAATATTAATTACTATTGCTAATTATTATCGGCGTTGTCAATGTCATTGTTATATTTTTTTATAATGATTTTATTACTTGAATACTTATTTAGATAATTGCAGTGAGAATAATGAACTTATTAGGTAATTTAATATTAATACTTCATTTGAATGTTTATTTTTGTAAGAAGAAAAAACAACTCAACTTCTAGGCTCAAAATCGAAAATTTAAAATATCCAAACTGATTAATCCGAAATCGAATTTAAAAAATCAAATCCTATCCGAACTTATTTCGATTGTCACACCTCCTTTTTCCCGAGAGGATAGGAAGTTTTTACAATTAAAGTGACATAAATTGAAATGGGATTATTTATTGATTCAGAGTCGCCACTTGGGATACTTATTATGGTATCCCAAGTCGCCGGTTTATTTTAAATCCCAAATCGAAGAAATTTACTCATATTTATGGTTCGTGAACACAGAAGACCACGTAAGAAATTCTTTTAACCCGGGAGAAGGTGTGAGGCACTCCCGAGTTCCGTGGTTTTAGCACAGTCGCTCAATTATTAATAATTGGCCTAATTATCTTATTTATTACATGTTTAAGACCTATTATGTATTTTTTTAACTTTCTAACCGCTTTTAATGAATAATAAACCCTTTTAAATTTTATGGAATTTGAACAAGTCGTGATGTTGCGCACTCGTTTTTGTTACATATTGCAAATCGCGCCATGTGAAATGCACCCGTAATTTACAACATGTTCATTTTATTATGATTTGAAGTTATGGTCGAGTCACGTGAAACGCATACTCGAATTGAAATTTACGTATCGTGATCATGCCACGGGAACCGTACCGATAGTGATAGCATCACTGATAAGGATAGAGTTTTGGAAGCTCCAAGAAGGTCATTTACAAGATCTCAAGCTAAAGAATTGCAGACTAAGGTTATTGGACTTCAATAGCAAATAAATAAGCTTCTAACTATAGAGGAAGCGCTCAAGCCCAAAGGAGAAGAATTGTCTAAGTTTTACAATTATTTGGTGGCTCAAATTGTAGTCCAAGAGGAGGAAGATTGGGTCACCCAAATTAGCCCTTGAAGTCCACCAGATGGGCTCAAAATGAGCTTAAAAGAGGTCCAAAAGGAGGTGTTACAAAAGGAGCCCAATTGGAGTCCAAACTAATGGCCCAAACTAGTTGTTTTAAGGCCCAAATCTGTCCTAAAGGGTCTTGGTCGCCCCCTACATAATTGTAATAACTTTGGATGCCTTAGCAATCACCCTACCTAATTGTAATGACTTTGGGTGCCTTAGCAATTAGCCTACCTAATTGTAATGACTTTGGATGTCTTAGCAATCACCCTACCTAATTTTAAGGACTTTTTATGCCTTAGTACTCCTATAAATAGGGAGTTCTTCTCATTCATAAGACACTACATTATTGATTAAGTATATCATACTTTGAGAGTTCTTTTGAACCTTTGTTACTTGTGCTTGGAGATTTATCTTTCAACCTTTACTAGTTCATAGTTCAAGGTAGTAAGATTACTTATCTTTTATAATATCTTTGATTGCTTTGTGGTTTTCTTAGAAGGCGATTAATACTAGTTATTAATTGTTGTCTAAAGTTACTCGTAAAGTGATTAAGATCCAAATCTATTGTTTTGATTTGCTTTTTAAGTAAAGGCGTTTGATTTCTTCCATAAATCAAGAGGTTGTTACTTTGATCTTGTCAAGACTATAAAACTTGCGTTCTTGGAAGTTCTTGGAATTCTTTCCTTGAAATTTTCCCATATCTTTTATTTTCATCTCTTTAATTCTAGTTGTTCAATTCCTTGTTGTTATTGCTTCCGCATTTGCTTCTCAAATTCTTACTCTAGTTTGGATTCCCGACCTAGTTGTTATCAAGTGGTATCAGAGCGGTTCTATCAAGATTTCGTTCTTGATAATTCTTGGGATATCTTGAATACTAAGAGGAAAAAAAAATAAAAAAATAGAAGCAAAAAAGGAACGAAAATCAGTTTTTAAAAAAATACAATTGCTTGCTCTCCACGATATTTCTTTTGTATCTAATTTGTTTCCAAAATTAACAAAGGGAACAAGAAGAGGAGATCCTAGATTTTCTTACTCTTTCTAATCTACATATTTATATCCTTTCCTTTTTGTCCGTGTCTTGTTTCAACTAAGCCTAAAAGTTCTAGGATTTGGTTCTTTTTTTGTTCCTAAAAAATAAAAAAAAATCTGAATTTTACTACTAAGAACTTCATACAAGTTGAGTTTAACTATAAATCTACAAAGTATTTTGTTCAAAGGTTATTCCGAGAGAAAGAAAAGAAGCTAATTTGTGTGATACAGTTTATTTTTAAAAAAAGATGTCGCATACAGGTAGTGATGATGAACGAAGGGTTCTCCAAGAAGCCGAAATCAAAGCAAGAAACGATTTTACCTTGCAAGCTATGCATCAACAATTTGAAAGGTTGAATTTGCAACTCCGAGAAATGAGGGATACCATTGCTGATCAAAATGATACAATAGCTGAACTTAGGATGGAAAATAATGTTAGACCCCAAGCTAGGAGAAATGTACCCCATGCTCCCATTGTAAATCAAGAAAAACTTATAGATAATTTTAATGATATTAATTTTGATAGGGTGGGAAGAGATAGGAGGGGACAAAGAGGTAGAGTAGAAGATGATAATATAAGTAGTATAAAGATAATGATGCCATCTTTCAAGGGAACAAGGGATCCAGACTTGTATCTTGATTGAGAGAGAAAGGTTGAAGTCGTCTTTGACTATCACAACTACTCTAAAGGTAAGAAGGTTAAACTTGTTGTTGTTGAGTTTTCTGACTATACTGCTATTTGGTGGAAAAAGCTTACTAGAGATAGATTACAAGAAGGACAAGCACCAATTGCTACTTGGGCTTAGATGAAAAGTGTGATGAGGAAGAGATTCGTACCATCACACTTTCAAAGAGAGCTAAAACCACGTCTTCAAACATTGAAGCAAGGGTCCATGTCTGTGGATGAGTACTTTAAGGCTATGGATATGGCTATGATCCAAGCTAATTGTATGGAGGAAGAAGAGGCTACAATGGCTAGGTTTTTAAATGGTTTAAATAAGGAAATAGTTGGTGTAGTAGAATTACAACAATATGTAACAATAGATGAGTTAGTTGATTTGTCTATAAAAATAGAAAATCAAAATAAAAGAAATCAAACTAGCTCGTGGAAAGGTCGGACAAGCACCATGTCCAAGAAGCCATGGCCAAATCATGAGATGAATAGTTCTTCTAAACCTCAAGAAGACAAGGGAAAAGGTAAATTTGAGAACAAAGAGGGAGGTAAAACCTTTAACCCTAAACCTTTTATACCTTCTAGTTCTATTCAATATCATAAATGTAAAGGAAGGGGACATATGATGCATAAATGTCCAAGTAGAAGAAACATCATTCTAAAAGAAGATGGAGGATATGAGAGTGAAAAAAGTGAGGGAGAAGAAAGGGAGATGTGAGTGATGAATATGATGTAGAACTACCTAATGATGGAATAGTTGGGTAGTTATGAGGATTATGACTATCAATTTGGGAAGCAATAGTGAAGCACAAAGAGATAACATATTCCATACTAGGTGTGGGATAAAGGGAAAAACTTGCTCTATGATCATTGATAATGGTAATTGTGCTAATGTGGTGAGTTCATACTTTGTGGAAAAACTGGGACTTGCATGCATGAAACACCCAACTCCCTATAGACTCCAATGGTTAAATGATAGTGGTGAACTAAAGGTAAACAAACAGTGCATGATTTCATTTAATGTTGGTAGATATGAGGATGATATTCTTTGTGATATAGTACCTATGCAAGCTTGTCATATATTACTGGGTCGTCCTTGACAGTATGACAGGAATATTTTTCATGATGGAAGAAAGAATAGATATTCTCTTGAACTAAATGGCAGGAAATTTACTCTTGCACCTTTATCTCCTTCTCAAGTGTTTGAAGATCAAAAGAGATTAAGGGAAACAATGGAAAAACTAAGGGGAGGGATAAAAAGTGAGTTTGAGGAAAAAGAAAAGAAAGGAGGCCAAGAATTAGAAAAAAAGAGAGATGGCCGAGAGAAAGAGAGAGAGAGAGTAGCCATTTGAGAGAAGAGATAAAAAGGGGTTCGAGTGAAAAAAAAGAAGGTCTTCGTGAGTGGAAAGAGGCTAAGGAAAGAAAAAAAAGAGTTTCTATATAAAAGCCAAAGAGTATTTAAATTCAAGAAAAGAGGGGTTGCCCATAATACTACTTACTTACAAAGAAGCTTTGATTAATTCTGAGTTACTAACTTCTTCTTTGCCAAGTAGTATTTCTTCTCTTTTGCAGGATTTTGAAGATGTCTTTCTTGAAGATATTCCTAATAGATTGCCACCTTTACGTGGAATTGAGCATCAAATTGATTTTGTGCCTAGATCACAAATCCCAAATAGGCTTGCTTATAGGAGTAATCCAGAAGAGACAAAAGAGCTTCAAAGGCAAGTTGAGGAGTTACTTGAGAAAGGCCTTGTGAGAGAGAGCATGAGCCCTTGCTCTGTTCCCGTCCTATTAGTACCCAAATAGGATGGAACTTGGAGGATGTGCGTGGATTGTAGAGAAACCAACAAGATAACGGTAAAGTATTTCCATCCTATTCCTCGCCTTGATGATATGTTAGATCAATTACATGGATCTAAATTTTTTCTAAAATTGATCTAAAAAGTGGTTACCATCAGATTCATTTCGAATGAATCCTGGAGATGAATGGAAAATTGTTTTTAAGACCAAATATGGGCTTTATGAGTGGTTAGTTATGCCTTTTGGCTTGACTAATGCACCTAGCACTTTCATGAGATTAATGAATCATATCTTTAAGGATTTTCATGGGAAATTTGTCGTGGTGTACTTTGATGATATCTTGATCTTTTCTTGTGGTGTACTTTGATGATATATTGATCTTTTCTAACACTTTAGGGGAGCATGTAGAACACCTAAAATAAGTTTTTGAAGTTCTTAGAAAGCAACTTTTATTTGTTAATCTTAAAAAGTGTAATTTTTGTATGGATTGTGTGATTTTCTTGGGTTTTGTAGTTAGTTCTAAAGGATTGAGGTTGATGAAGAGAAAATCAAAGCAATAAAGGAATGGCCTAAACTTAAGAGTGTAACTGAAGCTAGGAGTTTTCATGGACTTGCTAGTTTTATAAGAGGTTTGTGAGAGACTTTAGCACCATTGCTTCTCCTTTAACTGAAGTTATTAAAAAGGATAAGATTTTTAAATGGGGAAAAGAACAAGATGATGCTTTTAAGTTGTTGAAAGAAAAGTTATGTTCTGCCCCCTTGTTGCAATTGCCTGTTTTTTCTAAATCTTTTGAAATTAAATGCGATGCTTCTGGCAAAGGAATATGTGTTGTTTTGATGCAAGATTCTAAACATATTGCCTACTTTAGTGAGAAGTTGAGTGGAGCCACATTGAACTATTCCACTTATGACAAAGAGTTATATGCTTTGGTAAGGGCTTTAGCCACATGACAACATTACTTGTGGCCAAGAGAGTTTGTCATTAAAACTGACCATGAATCCTTAAAATACTTGAAGAGTCAAAGTAGACTTAGTAGAAGGCATGCTAAGTGGGTTGAATTCATTAAAACTTTCCCTTATGTAATTTCTTACAAACAAGGGAAAGAGAATGTTGTGGCTGATGCACTTTTAAGAAGGTATGTCTTAGTTTCTACCCTGACTTCTAAACTGATGGGTTTTGATCAAATCAAGGGACTTTATGCTAATGATGTTGATTTTGGCAAAAATTTTGCAGATTGTAAGTTGAGTCCTTTTGAGAGGTTTAACCTCCAAGATGGGTTTATGTTTAAGGAAAATAAGTTGGGTATCCCTAATTGCTCTTTACGTAAAGTATTTGTAAGGGAAACACATTGTGGAGGCCTTATGGGACACTTTGGAGTCCCAAAGACATTAGACATACTTGCTGAAAATTTTTTTTGGCCCGGAATGAGAAAAGATGATGAAAGAATGTGCACACAGTGTTTGGAATGTAAAAGAGCTAAATCTAAAGTGTTACCACATGGTCTTTACACGTCATTACCTGTTCCTACTTCACCTTGGACTGATATTTTTATGGATTTTGTGTTAGGTTTGCCTAGAATAAGGTATGGTAAGGATAGTATATTTGTTGTTGTAGATAGGTTCTCCAAAATGGCTCGTTTTATTCCTTGTTTAAAGACTAATGATGTTTCACATATTGCTAATTTTTTGTAAAAGAGGTTGTCATATTGCATGCTATACCTAGAACTATTGTTAGTGATAGGGATGCTAAGTTTTTGAGCCACTTTTGGCGTGTATTTTGGGGGAAGCTATGCACTAAATTATTGTTTTCCACTGCTTGTCACCCACAAACTGATGGACAAACTGAAGTAGTTAATAGAACCTTAGGAAACATGTTGAGGGCTGTTTTGAAAGGTAAATTAACTTCATGGGAAGATCTCTTACCTATGATTGAATTTGCTTACAATAGAACAATCCATTCTTCTACAGGTATGTCTCCTTTTGAGGTTGTTTATGGCTTTAATACCTTTACTCCACTTGATTTATTACTATTACCAACTAATGATATTGCTAATCTTGATGGTAGAACAAAGGCTGAGATGATGAAAATAATTCATGAGCAAACAAGGCTTGCAATTAGAAGAAAAATGAGAAAACTGCCTTGAGAAAGAATAAGGGTCGAAAATAAGTTATTTTTAAACTTGGAGATTTAGTTTGGATTCACTTTAGAAAGGAGAGATTTCATTCCAAAAGGAAGTCAAAGATGCATCCTAGAAGAGATGGCCCCTTTCAAGTCCTTGAAAGGATTGGAGACAATGCTTACAAGCTGGACCTTCCTGCTTCCTGGTGAGTTTCAAGTAAGTGCTACATTCAATGTTGATGACTTGTCTTTATTTGACGTAGGATCGAATTCGGGGACGAAATCTTTTCAAGAAGAGGGGAACGATAACATCACTGATAAGGATAGAGTTTTGGAAGCTCCAAGAAGGCCATTTACAAAATCTCAAGCTAAAGAATTGCAGACTAATGTTGTTGGACTTCAATGGCAAATAAAGAAGCTTCTAACAATAGAGGAATTGCTCAAGCCCAAAGGAGAAGAATTGTGTAAGTTTTACAATTATTTGGTGGCTCAAATTGTAGTCCAAGAGGAGGAAGATTGGGTTACCCAAATCAGCCCTTGAAGTCCACCAAATGGGCTCAAAATAAGCTTAAAAGAGGTCCAAAAGGAGGTGTTACAAAAGGAGTCCAATTGGAGTCCAAACCAATGACCCAAACTAGTTGTTTTAAGGCTCAAATCTTTCCCAAAGGGTCTTGGCCGCCCCTACCTAATTGTAATGACTTTGGATGCCTTATCAATCACCCTACCTAATTGTAATGACTTTGGATTCCTTAGGAATCACCCTACCTTATTGTAGTGACTTTGGATGCCTTAGCAATCACCCTACCTAATTGTAATGACTATGAATTCAGCGGGCTCGAATTGATTTTCTGTCATTTCTATTTATGTTCATTTCTATTTATATTTATTAATATTTCCAGAATTATTTTACAAATACAGTATACTAACAAGCTAAAGAAATTTAATATATTCTCTGTATTTGTACTTACTGTTTCTGGAGAGTAAAACCTGTGTGGTTTTGTACTCTGTTAAAATCTACGTGATTTTAACTTTTGTGTCATTCTTTTACAGAAATGACTAATGAGAATAAGAACCAAGATGTTCCAATGGTGACCGACAATGCCTCAACAAGCCGAACGACACCGGCAGCATTGGCACCGGTGGAGAAACCCGAAAAAATTTTCGGGATTGATTTCAAGCACTGGCAGCAAAAGATGTTCTTCTATTTGACTACTCTAAGTCTCCAGAAGTTCATCAAGGAATATGTTCCTGTGTTGTCCGATGAAACTCCAGAAACTGAACATTTTCTCGTGATTGAGGCATAGAAGCATTTAGATTCTTTGTGCAAGAATTATATTCTAAGCGGGCTGGAGGATGCTCTGTATAATCTTTACAACAGCGTGGAAACGTCAAAGGAACTGTGGACTACGCTTAAAAAGAAGTTCAAATAAAGTATAGTAACAAGCTTACTTGTTAGTATACTATATTTGTAAAATAATTCTGGAAATATAAATAAATATAAACATAAATGAACATAAATACAGTATACTAACAAGCTTAAAGAATTTAATATATTCTCTTTATTTTCCCTCTTTATTGTTGAGTAAATGGTCATTTATGTAATGGCATTTATGCTGTGGCCGTATCGCAGATGTCCAAATGCCTATTGTAGGGAAAGTTATACCCAAAATACTAAAGCCTTTTACTATAGAGCAAGACCAATGCGACCACGATCGTTTTTGCGCGGACCGCACTAGTTCAGTGCGCCCAGCACGAAAAGGACCGCGCCCCACGCCAAAACTGCTGCCCCCTCTATTTTTCTATGTTCTGGCATGTCCGTACTTGCTCAAAACTTACCCGAAACACACCCGAGGCCCTAAGACCTCAACCGAAACATACAAACACCTCCCTTAACCTCATTAACACCTAGTCGAGCTTTCGAATCACTCCAAACAACATCAAAATACCGAATCAACTTTGGATTCAAGCTTAAGAACTTAGAAATTTCAAATTCCACGAACAAGGCCGAACCCTATCAAATCAAGTCCGATTGACCCCAAATTTTGCACACAAGTCATAAATGACATAGTGAAGCTATTCCAACTTCTTGAGTCGGATTTTGATCTCGATATCAAAAATTCAACCCCTCGGTCAAATTTCCAAACTTCGACTTCTCATTTTCGCCATTTCAAGTCTAATTAAAATACAAACTTCCAAAGAATTTTTCGGGCATACTCCTAAATCCAAAATTACCATACAGAGCTATTAGAATCATCTAAAATGTATTCCGTATTCGCTTACTCGTATTTCACCTTTCGGTCAATTATTTCAACTTAAGCTCTCTTCTTGGAGACTAATTGTCTCTATTCCTTTCAAAACCTTTCCGAACCTGAACCAATTTCCCTGGCAAGTTACATAAGAACCGTGAAGCATGAATTCAGTAGTATAGGGGGAAACGAGGTTGTACTTATTCAAAACGACTGGTCGGGTCGTTACAACTTCTCTAACAGCACAAACATGGCGAGTGGCTCCATAATCAATCCACCACTCTTTAGGATTGCCCACCAAGTTGCATTCAGAAAGCATGGCACATAAGTCATCAATATCATCATGTTTTTCAACCATGTTTGCTTGACCCTTCTTCTTGTCTTTCTTCTGAGCACGACACTCCGTAGATTTCTGTCCGGTTTTTCCACAGTTGTAGCAGTTTCCACTGAATCGCTTCTTGCTTGGGTTGTATTTCGGTCCAGAAGCCTTCTTCGTCTTTTTATTCTCTTCAACAATATTTTCTCCCATTATTGTTAAGTTCCCACGGCCTCTCTTTTCAGCAGCTTTGTTGTCTTCTTCATTTTTCAACCGAACAATGAGATCTTCAAGGGACATCTCCTTGCGTTTGTGTTTCAAGTAGTTTTTGAAGTCTTTCCATAAATGAGACAACTTCTCAATCATTGCTGCTACTTGGAATGCTTCATTGATAACAAGACCTTCAATGAAATTTCTATTAGTAAAAATACTAAGATTACTACTTTCAACATCAATATTAATTTGATTTATACCTTCAGTAAGGAGATTGTGAATAATCACTTGCAATTCCTGGACTTGGGTAATAACAGACTTGTTATCTACCATTTTGTAGTCCAAAAACTTTGTAGCAACAAACTTTTTCAACCCGACATCTTCGGTTTTGTATTTATTTTCAAGCGCAGTCCACAGTTCCTTTGACGTTTCCACGCCGATGTAGACATTATACAAAGCATCCTCCAGCCCGCTTAGAATATAATTCTTGCACAAAAAATCTGAATGCTTCTATGGCTCAATCACGAGAAAGCGTTCAGTTTCAGGAGTTTCATCGGACAACACAAGAACATCTTCCTTGATGAACTTCTGGAGACTTAGAGTAGTCAAATAGAAGAACATATTTTGCTGCCAGCGCTTGAAATCAATCCCGGAAAATTTTCCGGATTTCTCTGCCGGTGCCAATGCTGCCGGTGTCGTTCGGCTTGTTGAGGCATTGGCAGTCACCATTGGAACAACTTGGTTCTCATTCTCATTAGTCATTTCTGTAAAAGAATGACACAAACGTTAAAATCACGTATATTTTAATAGAGTACAAAACCACACAGGTTTTACTCTCCAGAAACAGTAAGTACAAATACAGAGAATATATTAAATTCCTTTAGCTTGTTAGTATATTGTATTTATAAAATAATTCTAAAAATATAAATAAATATAAACAGAAATGAACATAAACATAAATGACATAAAACCAATTCGAGCCCACTGAATTCACAGTATTTCCTTAAGGAATTTAATCCCCTCCTAGTACCCAAGGTTATGGATTATTTCCTCCCAGGATAGAACGAATTACACATTGGTGTAGTGGTACTTCAAACTCCAGTGTTTTAGCGAACACAAAGTTCAGTAGTAAATCACACTTACTATTGCTTTCTTTGAAGTTAAAATATGCCGAAGAAAGGAGGAGAAACTCTGAAAATTTGTAGTTAAATTATGAGCAGACTAGTGTTGTATTTATATCCAAAAGTTGGGCTGAAATCTGAAGAGGTGCAACTTTTCAGAATGGCTATTTCTGCAAAACGGCTACAACATAAATGCCATTACATAAATGGCCATTTACTCAACAATAAAGAGGGAAAATAAAAAGGGTAGTTACTTTTCTGTTACCAAAACAGAAAAACAGATTGGATTTAATATTAATATTCTATTATTAAAACAAATATTTAATAACATTTCTGTTAATATTTTACTATTAACAAATAAATTTAGTCCAAAAAGTTAATCAATCAATCATTTGACCAAATCCAAATTCGAATCTGAATCAGAATCCTAATCCTAATCCGAAGCCGAAGCCGAAGCTGAAGCCGAGCGAGCGACGACGACGACGACGGCGCGAGGCTTGCTTTCTTCTCAACTCTTTTAGAGCTAGAAGAAGAGCAATTGCTTATATACCTATAAAAAAACCTCTTCCTCTTCCAATATGGGACAATGCCTATTTACCAACGGGGGAAACTTAAATTTCACTAAAAATTTTCATTTCCCTCCATTTTTCATTCACCCTCTTTTAAGTATTTAATATATTAATTAAATACATTAAAACCCCCAACATTTTTTTGGCCTTTTTTTTGCTCTCATTAATTTTGTAGTTTTAGTCCTACAAATTCTTAGACGCTAGGTTAATCTCAATCTTAAAAGAATAATTATGAACCATCATACTTTGCTTTAGGCGCGTTTAAATAAATCATTGTAGCTATGTGATAACAACTAGGTCAGGAATCCAAACTAGAGTAAGAATTTGAGAAGTAAATGTGGAAGCAATAACAACAAGGAATTGAACAACTAGAATCAAAGAGATGAAAAATAAAGGATATGGGAAAATTTCAAGGAAAGAATTCCAAGAACGCAAGTTCTATACTCTTGACAAGATCAAAGTAATAACGTCTTGATTTATAGAAGAAATCAAATGCCTTTACTTAAAAAGCAAATCAAAACAATAGATTCGGATCTTGACCGCTTTACGAGTAACTTGAGACAATAATTAATAACTAGTATTAATCGCCTTCTAAGAATACCACAAAGGAATCAAAGATATCATAAAAGAGAAGAAACCTTACAACCTTGAACTATGAACTAGTAAAGGTTGAAAGATAAATCTCAAAGTACAAGTAACAAAGGTTCAAAAAAACTCTCAAAGTATGATATACTTAATCAATAATTTAGTGTCTTATGAATGAGAAGAACTCCCTATTTATATGAGTACTAAGGCATAAAAAGTCCTTAAAATTAGGTAGGGTGATTGCTAAGGCATTCAAAGTCATTACAATTAGGTAGGGTGATTGCTAAGGCATCCAAAGTCATTACAATTAGGTAGGGTGATTGCTAAGGCATCCAAAGTTATTAAAATTATGTAGGGGGCGACCAAGACCCTTTGGGATAAATTTGGGCCTTAAAACAACTAGTTTGGGCCATTGGTTTGGACTCCAATTGGGCTCCTTTTATAACACCTCCTTTTGGACCTCTTTTAAGCTCATTTTGAGCCCATTTGGTGGACTTCAAGGGCTGATTTGGGTGACCCAATCTTCCTCCTCTTGGACTACAATTTGAGCCACCAAATAATTGTAAAACTTAGACAATTCTTCTCCTTTGGGCTTGAGCACTTCCTCTATAGTTAGAAGCTTCTTTATTTGCCATTGAAGTCCAGCAACCTTAGTCTTCAATTCTTTAGCTTGAGATTTTGTAAATGGCCTTCTTGGAGCTTCCAAAACTCTATCCTTATCAGTAATGCTATCATTCCCCTCTTCTTGAAAAGAATTCATCCCCGAATTCGATCCTACGTCAAACAAAGACAAGTCAACAACATTGAATGTAGCACTTACTTGAAACTCACCAGGAAAGTCCAGCTTGTAAGCATTGTCTCCAATCCTTTCAAGGACTTGAAAGGGGCCATCTCCTCTAGGATGCAGCTTTGACTTCCTTTTGGAATGAAATCTCTCCGTTCTAAAGTGAACCCAAACTAAATCTCCAGGTTTAAAAATAACGTGTTTTCGACCCTTATTCTTTCTCAAGGCAGTTTGCTCATATTTCTTCTAATTGCAAGCGTTGTTTGCTCATGAATTGTTTTCATCATCTCAGTCTTTGTTCTACCATCAAGATTAGCAATATCATTAGTTGGTAATGGTAATAAATCAAGTGGAGTAAAAGGATTAAAGCCATAAACAACCTCAAAAGGAGACATACATGTAGAAAAATGGATTGTTCTATTGTAAGCAAATTCAATCATAGGTAAGTGATCTTCCCATGAAGTTAATTTACCTTTCAAAACAGCCCTCAACATGTTTCCTAAGGTTCTATTAACTCCATCAGTTTGTGGGTGACAAGAAGTAGAAAATAATAATTTAGTGCCTAACTTTCCCCAAAATACACGCCAAAAGTGGCTCAAAAACTTAGCATCTCTATCACTTCACAATAGTTCTAGGTATACCATGCAATTTGACAACCTCTTTTACAAAATAATTAGCAATATGTGAAGCATCATTAGTCTTTAAACAAGGAATAAAACGAGTCATTTTGGAGAACCTATCTACCACAACAAATATACTAGCCTTACCATACCTTGTTCTAGGCAACCTAACAAAAAATCAATAGAAATATCAATCCAAGGTGAAGTAGGAACAGGTAATGGCGTGTAAAGACCATGTGGTAATACTTTAGATTTAGCTTGTTTACATTCCAAACACTGTGTGCACATTCTTTCACCATTTTTTATCATTCCGGGCCAAAAGAAATTTTCAGCAAGTATGTCTAATGTCTTTGGGACTCCAAAGTATCCTATAAGGCCTCCACAATGTGCTTCCCTTACAAATACTTCACGTAAAGAGAAATTAGGGATACACAACTTATTTTCCTTAAACAGAAACCCATCTTGGAGGTTAAACCTCTCAAAAGGACTCAACTTACAATCTGCAAAATTTTTGCCAAAATCAACATCATTAGCATAAAGTCCCTTGATTTGATCAAAACCCATCAATTTAGAAGTCATGGTAGAAACTAAGACATACCTTCTTGAAAGTGCATCTCCAACAACATTCTCTTTCCCATGTTTGTAAGAAATTACATAAGGGAAAGTTTCAATGGATTCAACCCACTTAGCATGCCTTCTACTAAGCTTACCTTGATTCTTCAAGTATTTTAAGGATTCATGGTCAGTTTTAATGACAAACTCTATTGGCCACAAGTAATGTTGCCATGTGGCTAAAGCCCTTACCAAAACATATAGCTCTTTGTCATAAGTGGAATAGTTCGATGTGGCTCCACTCAACTTCTCACTAAAGTAGGCAATAGGTTTAGAATCTTGCATCAAAACAACACCTATTCCTTTGCCAGAAGCAGCACATTCAATTTCAAAAGATTTAGAAAAATCAGGCAATTGTAACAACGGAGCAGAACATAACTTTTCTTTCAACAAGTTAAAAACATCATCTTGTTCTTTTACCCATTTAAAAATCTTATCCTTTTTAATAACTTCAGTTAAAGGAGAAGCAAGGGTGCTAAAGTCTCTCACAAACCTCCTATAAAAACTAGCAAGTCCATGAAAACTCCTAACTTTAGTTACACTCTTAGGTTTAGGCCATTCCTTTATTGCTTTGATTTTCTATTCATCAACTTCAACTCCTTTAGAACTAACTACAAAACCCAAGAAAATCACACGATCCACACAAAAATTACACTTTTTAAGATTAGCTAATAAAAGTTGCTTTCTAAGAACTTCAAAAACTTGTTTTAGGTGTTCTACATGCTCTTCTAAAGTGTTAGAAAAGATCAAGATCATCATCAAAGTACACCACGAGAAATTTCCCATGAAAATCCTTAAATATATGATTCATTAATCTCATGAAAGTGTTAGGTGCATTAGTCAAGCCAAAAGGCATAACTAACCACTCATAAAGCCCATATTTGGTCTTAAAAGTAGTTTTCCATTCATCTCCAGGATTCATTCAAATCTGATGGTAACCACTTTTTAGATTAATTTTAGAAAAGATTTTGGATCCATGTAATTGATCCAACATGTCATTAAGACGAGGAATATGATGGCGATACTTTACCGTTATCTTGTTGATTGCTCTACAATCAACGCACATCCTCCAAGTTCTATCCTATTTGGGTACCAATAGGACGGGAACATAGCAAGGGCTCATGCTCTCTCTCACAAAGCCTTTCTCAAGCAACTTCTCAACTTGCCTTTGAAGCTCTTTTGTCTCTTCTGGATTACTCCTATAAGCAGGCCTATTTGGGATTTGTGATCTAGGCACAAAATCAATTTGATGCTCAATTTCACGTAAAGGTGGCAATATATTAGGAATATCTTCAAGAAAGACATCTTCAAAATCCTGCAAAAGAGAAGAAATACTACTTGGCAAAGAAGAAGTTAGTAACTCAGAATTAATCAAAGCTTCTTTGTAAGTAAGAAGTATTATGGGCAACCCCTCTTTTCTTGAATTTAAATACTCTTTGGCTTTTATATAGAAACTTTTTTATTTATTTCCTTAACTTCTTTCCACTCACCAAGACCTTCTTTTTTTTCACTCGAACCCCTTTTTATCTCTTCTCTCAAATGGCTACTCTCTCTCTCTTTCTCTCGTCCATCTTTCTTTTTTTCTAATTCTTGGCCTCCTTTCTTTTCTTTTTCCTCAAACTCACTTTTTATCCCTCCCCTTAGTTTTCCCATTATTTCTCTTAATCTCTTTTGATCTTCAAACACTTGAAAAGGAGATAAATGTGCAATAGTAAATTTTCTACCATTTAGTTCAAGAGAATATCTACTCTTTCTTCCATCATGAAAAACATTCCTGTCATACTGCCAAGGACGACCAAGTAATATATGACAAGCTTGCATAGATACTATATCACAAAGAATATCATCCTCATATCTACTAATATTAAATGAAATCATGCACTGTTTGTTTACCTTTAGTTCACCACTATCCTGTAACCATTGGAGTCTATAGGGAGTAGGGTGTTTCATGCATGCAAGTCCCAGTTTTTCCACAAAGTATGAACTCACCACATTAGCACAACTACCACTATCAATGATCATAGAGCAAGTTTTTTTCTTTATCACACACCTAGTATGAAATATATTCTCTCTTTGTGCTTCACTATTGCTTCCCAAATTGATAGTCATAATCCTCCTAACTACCCCAATCATTCCATCATTAGGTAGTTCTACATCATCTTCATCACTCACATCTCCCTTTCTTCTCCCTCACTTTTTTTCACTCTCATATCCTCCATCTTCTTTTAGAATGATGTTTCTTCTACTTGGACATTTATGCATCATATGTCCCCTTTCTTTACATTTGTGACAGTCAAAGATGGCTTCAACCTTTCTCTCCCAATCAAGATACAAGTCTGGATCCCTTGTTCCCTTGAAAGATAGCATCTTCATCTTTATACTACTTATATTATCATCTTCTACTCTACCTCTTTGTCCCCTCCTATCTCTTCCCACCCTATCAAAATCAATATCATTAAAATTATCTATAAGATTTTCTTGATTTTCAATGGGAGCATGGGGTACATTTCTCCTAGCTTGAGGTCTAACATTATTTTCCCTCCTAAGTTCGGCTATTGTATCATTTTGATCATCAATGGTATCCCTCATTTCTTGGAGCTGCAAATTCAACCTTTCAAATTATTGATGCATAACTTGCAAGGTAAAATCGTTTCTTGCTTTGATTTCGGCTTCTTGGAGAACCCTTCGTTCATCATCACTACATGTATACGACATCTCTTTTTAAAAATAAACTGTATCACACAAATTAGCTTCTTTTTTTTTTCTCTCGGAATAACCTTTGAACAAAATACTTTGTAGATTTATAGTTAAACCCAACTTGTATGAAGTTCTTAGTAGTAAAATTCAGATTTTGTTATTTTTTTGGACAAAAAAAAAGAACCAAATCCCAGAACTTTTAGGCTTAGTTGAAACAAGACACGAACAAAAAGGAAAGGATATAAATATGTTGATTAGAAAGAGTAAGAAAATCTAGGATCCCCTCTTCTTGTTCCCTTTGTTAATTTTGGAAACAAATTAGATACAAAAGAAATATCGCGGAGGGCAAGCAATTGTATTTTTGTAAACTGATTTTCGTTCTTTTTTTGCTTCTGTTTTTTTTAATTTTTTTTTTATCTTAGTATTCAAGATATCCCAAGAATTATCAAGAACGAAATCTTGATAGAACCGCTCTGATACCACTTGATAACAACTAGGTCGGGAATCCAAACTAGAGTAAGAATTTGAGAAGTAAATGCGGAAGCAATAACAACAAGGAATTGAACAACTAGAATTAAAGAGATGAAAATAAAGGATATGGGAAAATTTCAAGAAAAGAATTCCAAGAACTTCCAAGAACGCAAGTTTTATAGTCTTGACAAGATCAAAGTAACAACCTCTTGATTTATGGAAGAAATCAAACGCCTTTACTTAAAAAGCAAATCAAAACAATAGATTTAGATCTTAATCGCTTTACGAGTAACTTTAGACAACAATTAATAACTAGTATTAATCGCCTTCTAAGAGAACCACAAAGGAATCAAAGATGTCATAAAAGATAAGTAATCTTACTACCTTGAACTATGAACTAGTAAAGGTTGAAAGATAAATCTCAAAGCACAAGTAACAAAGGTTCAAAAGAACTCTCAAAGTATGATATACTTAATCAATAATGTAGTGTCTTATGAATGAGAAGAACTCCCTATTTATAGGAGTACTAAGGCATAAAAAGTCCTTAAAATTAGGTAGGGTGATTTCTAAGACATCCAAAGTCATTACAATTAGGTAGTCTAATTGCTAAGGCATCCAAAGTCATTACAATTAGGTAGGGTGATTGCTAAGGCATCCAAAGTTATTACAATTATGTAGGGGGCGACCAAGACCCTTTAGGACAGATTTGGGCCTTAAAACAACTAGTTTGGGCCATTAGTTTGGACTCCAATTGGGCTCCTTTTGTAACACCTCCTTTTGGACCTCTTTTAAGCTCATTTTGAGCCCATCTGGTGGACTTCAAGGGCTGATTTGGGTGACCCAATCTTCCTCCTCTTGGACTACAATTTGAGCCACCAAATAATTGTAAAACTTAGATAATTCTTCTCCTTTGGGCTTGAGCACTTCCTCTATAGTTAGAAGCTTATTTATTTGCTATTGAAGTCCAATAACCTTAGTCTGCAATTCTTTAGCTTGAGATCTTGTAAATGACCTTCTTGGAGCTTCCAAAACTCTATCCTTATCAGTGATGCTATCACTATCGGTACGGTTCCCGTGGCATGATCACGATACGTAAATTTCAATTCGAGTATGCGTTTCACGTGACTCGACCATAACTTCAAATCATAATAAAATGAACATGTTGTAAATTACGGGTGCATTTCACATGGCGCGATTTGCAATGTGTACCAAAAACGAGTGCGCAACATCACGACTTGTTCAAATTCCATAACATTTAAAAGGGTTTATTATTAATTAAAAGCGGTTAGAAAGTTAAAAAAATACATAATAGGTCTTAAACATGTAATAAATAAGATAATTAGGCCAATTATTAATAGTTGAGCGACTGTGCTAAAACCACGGAACTCGGGAGTGCCTCATACCTTCTCCCGGGTTCAAAGAATTTCTTACGTGGTCTTCTGTATTCACGAACCATAAATATGAGTAAATTTCTTCGATTTGGGATTTAAAATAAACCGGCGACTTGGGATACCATAATAAGTATCCCAAGTGGCGACTCTGAATCAATAAATAATCCCATTTCAATTTATGTCACTTTAATTGTAAAAACTTCCTATCCTCTCGGGAAAAAGGAGGTGTGACAATCGAAATAAGTTCGGATAGGATTTGATTTTTTAAATTCGATTTCGGATTAATCAGTTTGGATATTTTAAATTTTCGATTTTGAGCCTAGAAGTTGAGTTGTTTTTTCTTCTTACAAAAATAAACATTCAAATGAAGTATTAATATTAAATTACCTAATAAGTTCATTATTCTCACTGCAATTATCTAAATAAGTATTCAAGTAATAAAATCATTATAAAAAAATATAACAATGACATTGACAACGCCGATAATAATTAGCAATAGTAATTAATATTGAATATATGATATAAAGTTTAATTGGCAAGATATTGGACTTATTACTATAGACAAATGGATAATTAAACTATTGTCTAATGGGAAGCAGTGAATATAAAGAATAAAATTTTTGAATTTTCGAATATCCAAAAATCTGAATTAGCAAATCCTACATCCAATCCGAAATCCAAATTTTTTTTAAAAATTAAATCCAAAAATCCTGTCCATAATTTGAAAATCCAAATCAAAAATTCAAAATTTATATTTCGAATTCGCCCAAATTATGCCCACCCTGTAACTATGTCCACCACATAAAAGTTTGTTTTTGTAAAAAATAAAAAAGGAAAAAGGAGAAAAAGAGGAGAAGCCTAAGAGCCTGTTTGGATTGACTTAAAAAAAACGAATTTTCAGCAGAAATAACTTTTAAGCTAAAAAACAATAAGTTGAGTTTGTCCATATTGCTTTTGGCTTGTTTTAAAGCAGTTTTTAAACTTTCCCAAACACCAAAAAAATTAAAAAGAGCTTAAAAACGGATTTGAACAGCTTAAAAGCAAATCCAAAGGCCCTCTAAATGCCTGATCAATTGCTTAACCGTGTCTTCTAGGATATTCCGAAGAAATAGCGTAAGGCTTAGCCACAAGTGTGTGCTTTATAAATACACACATCCCCTTTTCGACCTAATCAAAATTCATCATACTTTGCTCTAATACTCTAGAAAACTATCCCTCTTATTCTCTCTATCTCCTCTCGTGTAGCTTCTCTCAAGGTAAATAATCTGTCTTTCTATTAATTCAATCGCTTGTTGAAGACGTTTAAATTTACGCGAATTAGTGTATTCTGTCAATATCTGAACAAAATTGTTTCTCCTTTGACGTTGATCGGCAGATCTGCCCCCGATTAATCAAATTTAGAACAATCTTTAATTGACGAGACATGCCTTTTCTATGTATTTGAAACTATTTTGATGTTATAGCATTAGTTTTCCTTGTTTTGATGGATATTTGTTAGTTTTTTTTTATAGGAATTGTTAATTGTGACCTAGCTAGGATTTCTTCAATCAAATTGAATTAGATCCTAAAATTTTTACAAGTTTAAAGATAGATTTTTGTTTGCAAAAAAAGCCTTACTAATCTCTGGGATTTTGGATTTATTTATCCTCGCATGGGCAATATATAATAATTCTGTTCTACTTATGTAGATTTTGAACTATTCCCTATTTGATAGCTATGGTTTTATGCTTTTAGTGTTTTGTTGAATTGTTTGAATGATTGATTGTTCGATGGAATGAACTTTGTTTATAAGAATCCAAAAATTTGATGATTTAACTTTTTTTAAGTTTATGTTACTTATGGCTGTTGAAATTGAGGGTGATTGAATTTTCCTCCTTCGATTTATCTCCTGTCTTCCACTAGCTATTTGGTAGCGCCATTTAGCTGTCTTTGGAATGCTGCTTTCCCTTTATTGCGGTTCCTAATCAATTAGGATTCGTTTTTTACACTCTCCTACCTGCAGTTGGGTAGGTTGATTCTGTTTCTCCTTCAATTTGTTTCATTAGATGACGTTTATTCCTAAACTAAGAATATCTAGGAGTCATCTCAATGTTATGAGTGTTTATATATGGCTGGTTTGCTTCTACGATCTTGATCACCAATAAGCTCCCAACTTTTGCCCTTGTAGAACTTTTTTGGGGACTTTGGGTGCCTGCTAGTTTTGTCATCCCCTTTTTAGCTTGATCTTGATTTGAAATTAAGTTGTGTTTTTTCAATATATTTCAGATGCAGATCTTTGTTAAGACACTTACTGGAAAGACTATTACTCTTGAGGTCGAGAGTTCTGACACCATTGACAATGTCAAAGCTAAGATTCAAGACAAGGAAGGTATTCCTCCTGATCAGCAGAGACTGATCTTTGCCGGAAAACAGCTTGAAGATGGCCGAACTCTTGCTGACTACAACATCCAAAAGGAGTCTACCCTCCACCTTGTCCTGCGTCTCCGTGGTGGTATGCAAATCTTTGTTAAAACTCTGACCGGAAAGACTATTACTCTTGAGGTCGAGAGCTCAGACACCATTGATAATGTCAAGGCAAAGATCCAGGATAAGGAGGGTATTCCTCCTGATCAACAAAGGTTAATTTTTGCTGGCAAGCAACTTGAAGATGGTAGAACACTTGCTGACTACAACATCCAGAAGGAGTCCACCCTTCACCTTGTCCTACGCCTTCGTGGTGGCATGCAGATCTTTGTCAAGACGCTTACCGGCAAGACAATCACCCTTGAAGTTGAAAGTTCAGATACCATCGACAATGTTAAAGCAAAGATCCAAGACAAGGAAGGTATTCCTCCAGACCAGCAGAGACTGATCTTTGCCGGGAAACAACTTGAGGACGGGAGGACACTGGCAGATTACAACATTCAGAAAGAGTCAACCCTGCACCTTGTTCTTCGTCTTAGAGGTGGCATGCAGATTTTTGTCAAGACTTTGACTGGGAAGACAATAACTTTGGAGGTTGAGAGTTCTGATACCATTGACAATGTCAAAGCAAAGATCCAAGACAAGGAGGGTATCCCGCCAGACCAGCAGCGTTTGATCTTTGCTGGTAAACAGTTGGAGGACGGCAGGACTCTTGCAGACTATAACATCCAGAAGGAGTCGACTCTCCATTTGGTCTTGCGTTTGAGGGGAGGGATGCAGATCTTTGTGAAGACATTGACTGGAAGACAATCACCTTGGAGGTGGAGAGCTCAGATACCATTGACAATGTGAAGGCAAAGATACAGGATAAGGAAGGCATTCCACCAGATCAGCAGAGGCTTATCTTTGCTGGTAAGCAGCTTGAGGATGGCCGCACGCTTGCAGACTACAATATCCAGAAAGAGTCCACTCTTCATCTCGTGCTCAGGCTCCGTGGTGGAGACTTCTGAATTCATGTGCGCTAATGCTGCTTTTGCTGTGTCAATGTTGCTACTTTGTTTTGTTCCAGAACTTTAGTTTTCCTCTCTTTTCTGCTAAAAGACATCTCAGATTCTGTTCGTGTTGTTTTCAGCTTTCTATTATTTGACAGACAGATATATATCGGGTTTTCATCTTGCTAAATACCTGAACATATTCAAAACTAGTGTTTTCTAAACATTTCTAACCCATGTGTTTCTCAATAGCAAGATGTAGATAGCACTTAAGTATTCACATCAAATAAAATCATGCCACATCATCATTTATTTCAGACAAGGCCCGTTTCAAGGTGAAGCCAGTAAGGCCACTGCTTTAGCCCCCCAAATTTTGGGGCTCCATTTATAGCAAAAATAAGTTATAAGCTTATAGCATCAGTAGAACTTTCTTCATTGAAGGGCGAAGTGATGGTTCGTCTTGAATGCACCAGATGCTTATTTTCACCATTCTCTCGAATTGTCTTCTCTCAACCTCCTCGTCCCCGACCAGTTTTCCTAGCTCTCCTGCCTCAAAGCAGCTGTAAACCCAGTACTCAAGAATCGATTCATCTTCAGCAAGGCTCCAATCGACACACTTCCACCGACAGATCAATTCCAATAGAACGATACCAAAACTGTAAACATCTGCTTTCACTGTCAGTGGCAGTTTTTGGTGCCATTCTGGTGCGACATAGCCTCTGGTCCCTCTTACCCCTGTGTAGGTTCTTGTTTGATCTTTCTTTAAGAGCTTGGCCATTCCAAAGTCAGATATTTTAGCACAAAAATTATCATCCATGAGTATGTTCTGAGGCTTTATATCACAATGGATGATTTGTGTGTCACACTCATCATGCAAATATAGGAGGCCCCTTGCAATATCTCGAGCGATGCCATACCTTCCCTCCCATGTGGGCTATTTTTCTGGTGTAAAAAGAATGTCTGAGAGTGACCCATTGCTCATGTACTCATACACCAGTAGCCTTCTTGATCCATCTAAGCAGTAACCAAGGAGGCGGACTAGATTTCGATGATGTGTTCTTCCAATGATTTTTATTTCAGTTTGGAACTCTTTTTCCCCTTCTACCAATTCCTTGTCTAGTCTCTTAATAGCTACCACTTTCTGGTCCTCTGCCAACATCCCTTTAAATACTGTCCCAAATGCTCCTCTTCCTAACTCTTCTGTGAAGCCACTAGTTGCCTGCTCTAATTCTGCGTATGAAAGTGCTCGTGGACCAACATCTTCACATAAATGAACACTTCTACTCTCCTGGATTTTCCTGTAAGTCCAGATATGATTCATGTGAATGAGGAATCCGGAGATGCCCAACACCAAGAAAGCAAAAGCAGCCAATGTAATGCCGGCAATTAGGATGTCCATCCTTTGCTTTTCTCCTTTTGTTTTTTCAATCTGGTTAAACAACCCTTCATCCGCAAAACTTGTTAATTCCCACCTTGACCAATGCTAGATTAGAATCACTCATGTCTCTTCTTCCATATCTCAGTGGCAGCCTCTGCTTTCTACACTCTCTATCTTTGAATAGAGCAGCCTCACAACTACAATCCTGTAAACAGGCTTGTACATAATCTTCTTTTGTTGATGTGACCAAAGTAGCATAAGAGATATCTTCCCTTTTTGTGTTCTCAACTGTACTCATGGCATAGTATTTAGAAGTCTTCTCCTTTAACCGACAGGTTTTTGCAGTGAAATTTCTTTCACAGCCTGCGCTCCAATTTCCTGGCTTTACAAAATCAAATCCTGGAAGACACGTACAGTTAACTTGATCATCTACATTGATACAAAAGCTATTAAGCCCACAAAGGCCTTTTGGTACACATCTATCATATGTTGATGACCATATTGCAGAGCTGTTCTGTTGGCTCAGAGAATGTGAATAAACTCGAAGAATACCGTCAACATCAATTTTCATGAAATTGATGGACCTTTCTCTAGGATAGTCTCCCTTTGTTAGATTTTTGAGACTGACAGTGGAATTTAGTAAGTAGAGGAGGCTATCATCACCAAGATTAAGTGTAACATTATTCCCTACTCCATTGGTGCGTGTTGAGAAGTAAGAATATAGGGCTGTGTCTGGTGTCTGGATTGGGTGCTGAATGAGGTTCCCATCGCTTTTCATTTTGAGACGGAAAATTCCAAGTGAGTCATCTTCTTCTGAGGCGCTTGAGAACAACTCTTGTTCAGCAGAGAGATGCTGACTAGGTAAAATGGTGTTTGTTGGGTTGTCAAAACTTTGCCATATGATATTGTGATTAGAATTGTAGTGCAAAACGTTGCGAGTGTCCAGCATAGAAGTTGAAGCAATGGATTGAGAGGGATTTATGACAGTGATTTCTTGGACTACTTGTACAATAGGCCTTCCATCAGTAGTTAAGAGCAAGACAGCGCTGCTTGAGACAGCAGGACTGTCTCTGTTTGCTGTCCACACCGCTGTCTTCTTAGACATGCCGATGATGGAGATTCCAACATCATAGCCATTGGTTTGTTCATAAAACCAAAAGGCAAAGCGTCTTGAGGGTGAAAACCATGATAAATTGGCAGTAGGTGTTAGAGAAGAAATCTACATGGAACAACCAGAAGTGTTTGTGGTTCGAGGTAAATGAAAATTTAAAGTCAAGAATTATCACGATTGACTATGTAAAGTCAAGTGATAATGTGTCGGATCCACTTACAAAAGGCCTAACTAGAGAGGTAGTTGAGAAATCATCAAGGGGAATGAGACTGTGGCCGAGAACAAGTCATAATGGCTGTAACTTTACCTAGAAGACTGGAGATCCCAAGATCTAGGTTCAAGGAGATCAAACAAAGTCATTAATGACGGTTCAACATTGTCAAATTAGCTTTTAGTCCGTTCTCGTATAAGACAATGTTCAATATCAATGATAAATAATTAAGGCTTTTTAATGATTTCTAAATTTGATACGGTGTATATCAAAGATTGTATCTGCGGGATGACACGTTTAGGAATCATCTATGTAAGTGTGAAGTGTTAGCCGCTTCGAGGAAAATTTTGTAAGGCCAGTTCTCTACGCACTTATGAAACCAGGCGATGTTCATGGCTGAAATGAACATAACAATGAGAACCATAGACGGATAAGCATTGGTTGTGTGACTTGTGGTTGTCTAAGTATACACCAAAGTTTGACAGTTCAAAGATATCAAATCTACCGATTGATCGAATATATCCGACATAAGTTCACTACGGAAAGTTCAAAGGGAAACTTACTTATCCAGATACAATTAATCCTTACTTGCGAATCACACAGTTTTTCATGCATACTTCTGTGGTATAGCCATTCCCCATTCATGGCGAGATTGTTGGGTTTTTAATGTATTTAATTAATATATTAAATACTTAAAATAGGGTGAATGGGAAATGGAGGGAAATGAAATTTTTGAGTGAAATTTTAAGTTTTTCCCCTTGGTAAATGGGCATTTTCCCATATTGGAAGAGGAAGAGGTTTTTTATAGGTATATAAGCAATTGCTCTTCTTCTATCTCTTAAAGAGTTGAGAAGAAAGCTAGCCTCGCGCCGTCACTCGCTCGTCTCGGCTTTGGCTTCAGATTCGAATTTAGATTTGGATTTGGGGTACAAAACCGAAGATGCCGGGTTAAACAAGTTTGTTTCTGCAAATCTTTTGGACTACAAAATGGTAGATAACAAGTCTGTTACTACCCAAGTCCAGGAATTACAAGTGATTATTCACGATCTCCTTGCTGAAGGTATAAATCAAATTAATATTGATGTTGAAAGTATTAATCTTAGTATTTTTACTAACAGAAATTTCATTGAAGTATTTGTTATCAATGAAGCATTTCAAGTAGCAGCAATGATTGAGAAGTTGTCTCCTTTGTGGAAGGACTTCAAAAACTACTTGAAACACAAACGCAAGGAGATGTCCCGTGAAGATCTCATTGTTCGGTTGAGAATCGAAGAGGACAATAAAGCTGCTGAAAAGAGAGGCCGTGGGAACTCAACAATAATGGGATCAAATATTGTTGAAGAGAACAAAAAGAGGAAGAAGGCTTCTGGACTGAAATACAACCCAAGCAAGAAGCGGTTCAGTGGAATCTGCTACAACTGTGGAAAAACCGGACACAAATCTACGGAGTGTCGTGCTCCGAAGAAAGACAAGAAGAAAAGTCAGGCAAACATGGTTGAAAATCATGATGATGTTGATGACTTATGTGCCATGCTTTCCGAATGCAACTTGGTGGACAATCCTAAAGAGTGGTGGATTGATTCTGGAGCCACTCGCCATGTTTGTGCTGTTAGAGAATCTTTTGCTACTTATGCTCCTGTTGGACCCGATGAGACGATTTCTATGGGAAATGCTTCTGTCACGACCCAAACCCCGCTTCGATCGTGATGACGCCTCTCCTGAAGACAAGGCTAGCCAGACTATTTCAGAACACCACTTTAAAGCAGTTAATCAGTTATATAACAGTTCGAATATGAATTAATGATATTAATTAATGTAATTACAATCCAATACAGCCCGACCGGGGTGTCACAAGTCACGAGCATCTATAAGAATGAAATCCCCACTTTACAGTCTAGAAATACACTGAACAATAATAATGAATAACATAAAAGGACTGTGGTCTGCAAACGCTGGCAGTCACCTCACTAACACCTCTACAACTCTGCCTCCACGCGGCCAATACCCGCTAACGGGTGAATAAATACCTGCAACCGCACGCGAGGTGCAGGGAGTAAAGTGAGTACTCCAACTTAGTGAGTAATAAAGGTAAATAATAACTGAGCAGCAAGAAATCACGTAAAGCAGCCAACATGATGTATAGAAGCCGGGTACAATTTTCTGAGAAAACAGTGAAATCTATGATATCTTTATAAATACTTTGGCTCAGTTCAAATCTCTTTTGAAAATGGTCTTTTCAATAATTACGAAATTGATTTCAAAACAGTTAGTGCTGATAAGCACAGAAAAATTCGCCCCTTGGGCACAATTACCACAGTATAATAGGTAAAAAGACAAGTAAATATGCAAGATGAGCACATCAAAGTTTGCCCCTCGGGCAATATCACAAAAAAACAATTTCGGCCCCTCAAGCATGATTCATGTTACCTGACCGATCAGCCATTGTTACCTGACCAACACGCGTAGTACAGTGCCATTGTTACCACTGGTCAGTCATTGTTACCTGACCAAAACGCGTATAACAGTGCCATTGTTACCACTGTCTAAAATTTATCCGCTCTAGATGGGTACCCGCGCTCACTGTGGGAGTGCAGACTCAGGAGGGGCTCCTACGGCCCAAGCGCTATATCATCATAAGGCCTAAAAGCCTATACATATCAACATGAGGCCTGAAAGCCTTCTCACAATACACTCGAGTCCTGAAAGCCTTCTCACATATCGCTTGAGGCCTGAAAGCCTCCTCACATATCACTCGAGGCCTGAAAGCTTCTTCACATCGCTCAACATATCCTCACATATGGTCCTCGGCCTCAATCAGTCCGAAAATAATCATAAGCCCATCGGGCATCAGTAAAAACAATAATGCTCAGCTCCAACAATAGTTCAAGTATCAGTTAAAACTCTAGGTTGAGTAAAAATATAGCTGAATTCATGAAGCAGTGTAATTCAAATGGACTGAGTTCAAATAATATTTCAAATAGTAAGGAAAATAGTGATGATAACTCACAAGGAGTTCAAACATTCAGCAATAAACCCCAAGTATGGCAATAAGCCCAAGTCATAGTGAAAAACAACAAGTCATAGTGAAATACGCGGTAAAATCAACAATCGGGATGGACCAAGTCACAATCCCC